>OVAN01001366.1:0-41852 GCA_900406275.1 Anastatica hierochuntica
TGGTTTTATATCATAAACCGAAATGATTTATACTGTTTCTTCTAGGATCTTAATGTATATTCTTACTCGAATCTTTCAGCTAATAATACTTTGATTTTTAACAAAAAAAAAATCTTTCAGCTAATAATACATATCTTTAATTTCAACAATAATTTAAATTAAGGGAAAAAATAAATAATTTTAGTAACAAAATACTTTTTAGTTTATATGATTTCAATTTTGAACATTTATGAAAATATTGTTTAATTAAATTTGGTTGATTATCATATAATTATATCGAATTATATGATTTCAATTTTGAACATTTATGAAAATATTGTCTCATAAACTCTTAGTTAACAAAAATATGAAGTTAATTATGTAATTTGATTTCATTAGAATCAGAAACAATGAAAAAATAAAAATTATGTTAAGAATTATTATTTTGAATTGATTTTTGCATTCAAAAAAATTGATAATATTCAAAAATTATTTTTGACATCTAAGGCATAATATCAAACACTATTAAAAATTGAAATAAATATAAATATAATTTAACTTATTTCCGCACAAGATGCCGATAACCATCTAGTTTTACTTATAACTTGACAAATTTGAGTTAACACAGGTGCCTTTAATATATAACCTGAAGTGATTTTCTTTTTTGTTGTAACAGAAATAAATATGGACGATTTTATATTAGATACTGCGTAGATTGTATTGTGGGCTAGGACAAGGGTTACTATGTGGGACCCCACTTGTGCTTTCATGTTAAGTTACGGAGTGTGGTCCAAGTAACACGTGTCAGAAGGGGGACCACTTTAGGGCGTTGGGCGGCGACTACTAGGGTTCTTGGCACGTGTGAGAGAGCCGAAGCGTGTGAATATATTGCTGGTTTTAGGCAGGCATTGAAAGATTCTTGGGATCAGTGAAGCATATTGTGTTCTTTTCTAGAATGATTGGATCCTTTCTTCTTCACCATTTTGTTTTTTTGTTTATTCTCCTATATACATGTTTTTTTTTTATTGATAGCGCAAAAAATCTAAGAGCATCTTGATTAATAATACTACTAATTGCTAACTATTTAATTATAATCTTTTCTCTTTCTTTTGTGAAATGTATGTTTGTATCTTAAAAAGTGGATATAATGATAATTGGTTGCACAAAAGAAAAGAAAATCTATGCATATTGTGGATCGTATAGTAATGTAGACAAGAGAGTACAAAAAAGAGGCAGAGTAGGTGAATAAATGAGTGAGTTTTTTTTGGCAGTGAGAAGAATTATAAGAATTTTAAAAATAAAATTTAAAAAAGAAATGAAAAAAATAGAGAGTAACTGTTGGTTTTGGCTTTAAACATCATCTTCCTTATCTATCTATTTTCATACAAACTTGCAAACCCTTCCTTAAACCCTCCTTTTGGACCACTTCTCTCTCTCTCTCTATAAATTTAATTTTTCAGATTTCTACTATCATTACTTTAGATCTCAATCTCCAACTGAGATTCTCTACCTCCCTTACTAGTACAGTTGTTAGACACTATTCGACTCAATTACAGTTTTGCCATTCTTATATCTTTAGATTCTTCAAATTACCAATCTCACAACTTCTAGATTCAAATAAGTAAACCCGGATATGAAAACATGCTCAACAGTTGTTAATTTTGGATAAATACGAAACCAATGATGGGTTTAGTTGCTATAATTAATAAACAAATTGCATATATGATTAGACATACAAATACAAAGTTATGGGCTATAAGGACTAAGGATGGACTATACAAGATTTGGAATGGAGGGACAGGATCAGAAACTCTGTTGAAATCTGAACCGTTAAATAAAAACAAGAGACAAATCTGAGTACCAGATATTCTGTGTCTAAGAGTAGAAAGCTTTTAAATAGGGTTTGTGACTTTGTGTTGTGAATAGATAGACTTTTAAATATTATTAAGTAATGTAACAAAAGCTATTGTCTCTTTCACTTGTTTGTTGTCTTTTTCTTCTACAAAGACAATGCAAGTATTACTGGTTGCAGTACAATAAAAAACTTTCATATTTGCAAATGAGTCCCTATATTCTATCATGTATAATTGCATTTTTTTCTAACCTACATAATCTATGTTTCTTCTTGAGAAGGCTACACTCTTGGGGAGAATGAAGGAAGCACACCGCATCCATTTTCCGGGAGCCACGAGGCGTACCTTCTGCATCTTGACGTCCACAGCCACCTCTGATAGAGCAATCCGTATCCGCTGCAATTCAAAACCAAATACATTTGGCGGATTAGACACTGATCAATCGGTAGTTAGTTGGTCTCACAGTTGATTAGATGGGTTTCTTTAATCAGTTTAGACCTCATGGAAGTCGAATTCTGGATCAGGAGCCTTGGAGAATCCGTAGACATGGATGGTTGGGAAAGATAAGCCTTCATCTCTCTGCCTTTCGTTGTATACTCCGCAAAACGCATCTGCTTAAGTAAATGGTGGTTAAGAAAGGATTATGAGCCAGAAAAAAGGGAGAATTATATAAAACCTAGATATTCAGCGGCATCTTTTGGTAGATTCATGACTACTTGGGTAACTTTTCGACCCTTTTCGCTTGAGAACATAGCCTTTATGAATCTCCGTCCGTCCATGTTAAAGATCTAGACAGAGATATAGAAGAGTCAGAAGTGTACAAAATGACTCTGAAGTATAAAACAAACTCTCTGGAATTTGTACTTACCTCGATTCTCTTCTCGAGCTTATTGACAACACTATTCTGTTCCATGAGTTCTACTGCATGAGGGTTCAGGTCATTGGCATATACACGTTTTACAATTCTTGCTGCAGCAAGTGCGATTGGACCCACTCCAGCAAACACATCACCTGCCAGTAACAACGAGCTAATTTAAAACCAAATACAATAGAACATATACAATTCTATACCAAGACCGAAAAATGCATTTCAAATTAGCAATGACAAGAAGACAATTGATGCATTATCTATCCACATGCTGCATACGCTTCTTAAGCAACAGAACAACAAGAATCTTTGTCACAAGTTGGAGGAACAATGCCCCAACCAGCACTTTCGACGGGAAATCCAGTGGTGCCAAATAGCAAAGGGAGAATTCTACAAAGAGCATTGATAATTTTAATGGAGTACCCTCAAATTTAGATCTAAGTAGCAAACATACAGACAACATCATTGTGGTCGAACCCAAGCAGAAGCCTCTGTCTCTCAGTCCCAAGTTTCGAGTTCCAATATCTTGCACACAGAAAAATTACAGCAAGATGTCAGATTACAAAAAATACAATGTTAAATCACATGATAAGAGATACAGCAGGAACAAGTATCAGCCGAGAGATGAAAATATTTAGTCATCAAACACTGTTACAAAGAGGCTGATTTGATCACAGAAACGAGGAAACTAAGGGCTAAGTCCAAATGGTATTAATAACTTAATGGGAAAGAAGAGACATGCACTCTAGCTAAATCAACATGAAAGCGCAGTCCATTTTCAACAACCAGAGTCACCAGGGAATGGTTTCCGGCTAAAACCTCTAGCTGCATTGTTCTGGAGTCATTATGAATAGGATCAATCTTATTCACAACGGTTTGTATCTTTGGCTTATTTTTGTCCACAACTACCTGACAAAAAATCAGAACATAACGAAACAGCACACAAGATTTCAATTTCGGAAGATGTGGAAATTTTTTTTAAGACTCAAGCAATGTCTACCATCACCTTAGCTATGAGCCTCTTGAAGGGTAGATGCTCGTCTTTTAGATTCAGATGTGCAATATGTCCCACAATCTCAAATGCTGAAGGCACAATCATACCATTTGGTAGCAAAGCTTCCAATACCTACAACAAATCTTAACTTTGAAGCAAACCAACTCGATCTTCGATAGAAAAAACGTTGAGGTCAACTTGAAAGTTCCATCATTTACCTCATTCATCGGCCAATATTCATAGAACAAAATCAGTCTGCATTTTACTAGCTCAAAGTTTAAGCTCGCATTGGTCTTTTTATCTTCCGCGAACAAAACCTACCAAACAGAAACCATATAAATCTCCATGATTTGCCTATTGCAGAGAGAGAGAACAACACAACGGAAACTACATAATAGGAGAGATTTATCACCTTGATAGCCTCAGGCAAGCCTTGAACTTCCTCACCGGAATATTTCTCGTCCAAAAGCAACAATCTTGTTGAACCTTTCCATTTTCCTCTACTACCATACCCTTCTCCGAGTAACCCATCAAGATTCTCAGTTTCTCCATGAGTTTCTTCAACTACTTCCACCACCGCGAATTCGTTGCGTCTGCTTCCTTTTTCTTTTTCCTTCTCCTTCCCCTCCGTTCTCTCCGCCTTCAGCTTCCTCTTTGGCCGAGATATTTTGGCCAAGCTTCTGAATTTGAGATACCCAGTTGAATTAAATGTCTTGGCGAGTTGATCTCTGTGCAACACCAGACTAAGTCTCTCCCCGTCCCCTTCTGCTTTTCCTTGTATCCTCCGGTTAACCGAATCCACAACATTATCTTCTTCTTCGTCTTCTTCAGCATCACGGCCCAACAACTTCGACACATCTTCTTCAATTTCGTCTCCAGGAACCCTAGCAATGTTCCGGATTCTAGGCCAATTAAGGAGACGATTCTCGAGCGCGAAACAGTCCTTGGCCGGGACCCGAACCGCCGATATCTCAAAAAACCTAGTGAAATCGTCTTCGTCGAGAAGAACACATTTCTCGATTGATTCCTCCGAATCTCCAAATTTACCTTGATGGGCATCCTTAAATCTAAGGTTATCATCTAGGGAAGGCTTCTTACCTTTGAGAAGAGAAGGGCCGTAAGGGACGGTGGTGGTAGTGGAGGAGGTGAGATTAGTAGAGAAGAAGCAGAAGATGAGGGTTTTCGGAGTGCGATATGGTTTGGTGAAGAAACGAGCTGGGTATGAAGAGAAGACCGGCAATGGAAAGGAACTAGATCGGAAAAGAGACAGCTTTGATACCATTGTCTCCTGGTTTAGACCATCTTCTTCCTGCTGGTTTTGGGTTTTGTTCTTGAGATAGTGAAGGTCAATCTCCCGCGTTTGTTCATCAAAAAATTCATCGGCAAGGAGAAGAAGATATTGTTCTGAGATTAAACGTCGTCGTTTCAAAGTGAAATGGAAGCAAAACGACGACGCTTAAGAGTAAAATCTCAAGCAGACTTCTAACGATGATATCCGATTTACATGAGACGAAATCATATAATATAGTTGAAACTAAAAAAATTAGACCAAAGAGACACACATTCGAACTATACAATTCGTAAGAAAATGGATTCACGAGCCAAATATCATGAAAGTTTACAGGGATTAACTCAAATTTCATCAGGCAACTTAAAACATTGTGTACCAAAAATCTGAAGAGACGAGTTCTGAAGAAAGACAGCGACGCCGCATTTGTTAGTGTTGAATCCATCCCATAGCGTGAAATGAGCAGTCCCCGATACTGTTTTCTTCGGAGATACATCTTTCACAGTGCACATCTTCTCCATCTTTCTAACAACATAGTCGTTGGACAACATTCTTCCTTCATTTTCTCCTTTTCCACAGTCGTTCACTAGCCCGTTCTCGTATATCGCCACCATTATGTCCATCCCGTTTCCATCTACTGTCATGCGTATCCCTCCCACAAGCGATACTTGCAATGTCTCTGAGGTTGGTCTCTGGAATGTGGCCTAATAAAAAGAATCAAAGCCAATCAACGAAAGAGTGAGCGCAATCTTGTTCTGTTACTGAACAAGAACTCGTTGATTTGAACACAACAAGATTATGTTTCGATGTTAATCATGTTATGCATGATTAACAAGAGTTGTAATCTATCATACCCCTAACTCATCATCATCATCAAGATCACCACACAGAGAAATTCAAGACTTCTCCCCATCCAAAATTGTCAATTAAAATAAACAGAGATTCAAGAACACACACACTTGAACACAACAAGATTATGTTTCAATGTTATGATTGCATTGAAATCACATAAAACAAGAGTTGGAATCTACCATAACCCCAATTCATCATCATCATCATCACGATCACCACATTCACAGAAATTCAAACCAAATCGTCAATTAAGAATCAACATCTGACTCACCTGGAACGCTGAAGAAGGAAACCTAGGGGCTTCGGAGATAGATCTGAGCAATGTCTCCTCCTCGTTTCCGATCAAGTGAGAACGGCCTTGGATTACAAGCTGCGGAGTGAACATCGTGTCAAGATTCAACGCCTCTACATACGCCTTTTGCCTCACCGTCCATTGGCTAGACCCGTACGGATCTTTCCAGCCCTTGTAGTCCCAATAATCGACGTGAAAGACCAGAACCATCACCGGAGATCCAGATCCACCATCTCCGCCACGGATCTGGGCGTCGAAATCGCCTCGGCCGAGCCGGGACATCAGCATCTCCGCCTCTGGCGATGTCTTGCATCCCTGAGATGAGAATAGCTGAACGAGAATCGGTCCATCGCCCGCGGGAATTTCTGCAGATACGGCGGCGGAATTGTTACCGGAGAGAGGTTTGGTGGTGGAAGTCGAAGTTTTCTTACGGCCGAGACAGGCGAAAAGACGGCGCGACATTTGGGAAAAATTGTGCGTCGTCTCTTCGCCTACCGAAGAAATCGGATAAAGAAGAAGGAATCAGAGAATGAAGCGGATGTTTTTTTCTCCCGAGAAATTGTGGGAATGTCCGATTGAGCTCTTGAGGAGGAAGGAGGAAGAATATTTTTGCACATCTGGAGGCATAGAGAAAAAGGCGGCAAAGTGTATTTTTATTATTCATTATTCTTTTTGGTGGCAAAAGCTGTTCCTTTTAATAATTAACTTTTTTTTAAAAATGGAAAAAAATACGTTCTCGCGTAGATGGCTTCCATAACACCATGCAGCACTAGTTTTCTTTTTGGTTTTTAAGGGTTTCGGGGATATTTTTAATTCAATTATGTATCGATGTGAAATTCATCATTGATTTCCCTTGAAATCGTATTTTTCAGATCATATTTTTAATGATTTAGATATGTTTTTCAAGACCTTGTTTCGACTTTTTTATGCTATGTAATCTAGCAATTTTTTTGTTATCGTCTTTTACGTATTAGATTTTTTTTACATTATTTTTACGTATTTTATTGAATAATAAAATTTTCATAAAAAAGAAAACAAAAGTGTTTGGTAAATATTTAAAATATTTCTCATTGTTTGTTACTTTGGTACTAAGAAAGGGTCGATGACACGTTACGAGAGACATGACATAGTTGTTCGAAGTTTAGCCAACGACTTTTATTCTTTTTTCGTTAAAAGAGAAAACAAAGATTCACTTGCTGACCTCAATTCAGAAAATGACGAAGTATGTATATCAATTGACGGGAAAAAATGTAAACAATCTTAAGATAATTTAGGATAACCATTTTTTTAATGATAAAAACGTTCAAATTAAAAATAAACGTTTATAGAATTGAACCATATAGTTTGGGGGAAACAAGTACTTATGTACTCATGTAAGAGAAGTACCTTCTTGATCAAACAAACATGCTTACACCAATAAATTAGTGCATCACGAATAAAAGTGGTTTTGTAGGTACTTATATCAACCTCGACGGTTTCATTTTTTTCTCACTAAAACCGCAATCTAATCCGTGTTTTAAAACTTTTGCGATGATCTAATCAAACTAATTTTTAAATGTATAAATCACAAAACTATTAAATATTTACATAAAAGCTTAAGTTATATTGGAGTCAATATTCAGAATAGACATGATTGATTTTTATTCTAATGATTATATTTATTTTTGTAGTTATCATATTTAGAGATGGAATTTCTGTCTTACCTTAGTTCTTGCTAGTAGTAGGTCTATATAATAGATCAACTTTGTTTCATATTAGGTTTTCGAAGGTTTAAGGGTTCATAAACTTTTTCAAAGACAACGCATAATGGAATGGTCTCATTCCAATGTTGGCGGTTTAGGCTTTAACCTTCTTCAGTAGAGACATCTATCTCTTTTCTGCATGAACATTAACATATTTCAGGATTTTGGTGTTGCATCAATTTCGAACTAGAGTTTTATGCTTTTACGATACAATGTCCATCTTATCTTACGAGTGTTGCACTTGCATCTCAAAGGGAATATAAAGACGTTTCTTTAACACGATTTTCTAGTAAGGTACGAGCTTTAGTGTTCGATATCGGGAGCATCTTAGAGGAGTTTAAGTTCATCTGAAACTAGCTACTTTGGATGAAGAGTAACCGTGGTATTTTCACGAATGTTATGGGTTTGGTAAGGTCAAGAAACTCGAGAAATTGAGTTAATTTCATTAGATCGAGCTATATTCACTCTGATTAAGAATAGTTTTTATTTATTTCACGTAGCCTAGAGGTTTAGCGGATCATACCTGCAAGATTGTGTGAGAAAAACTAAATTAGATAGAATACAACCAATTATTTTGTATAAATTGACGATTGTAACTGATATTAGATTTCCGCTTCAAAATTGTTTTATTTAATTAATGTTAATATTTTTTAAAAAAACTTTGTTTCTAAAGTATTTAACAATGTAAAAAATATTATTTTCACCAAACAAAAAAAGACACTATAAAACTCTAATTAAAGCATAAAGATGAATATCCTTCAATTATACTTTTATTGACATTATCAGGATTCAGAACTAATGGACTTATAGGTCATTTTTAACAAACTTTTGCTTCATCAATTTTGCTTTCCAATTAGTGTTATCCACAAATATAACTCATTAACATAATGATTTCCTTTTGGTCGAAAATAATGATATGGCTTTGACTTTTTTTCCAACAATTAAATTTTAAAAGTTCATAAACTAAAATAAAAATTAAATAAAAAATTGAACAATTAGAAACAAAAATTATTGAAGAAATTATAGATTTGACTTTCGTTGATATGAGTTCATTCTATTATTTTTCCCCCTCCACTAATGAACAATTTAGCTTTGAAAAAAGAGAACCACATATGTTTTTGTCCCATCTTATTCCCTTCACTCATTTTGCTCTTGGAATCTTGCTTGTGCTTTTCTATTAGTTGTTCAACCCTATCCATTCACTATATGTTTTCTTTACGACACATCACACAACATCCTACAAGCTTAACATAAAATTTTAAAAATGTCTGTAAACAACTACTAAACCATAATGGATAGGACATCTCCTCTCACAAAACAAATCATATCTAAATTCGATGGCTAGGTTAGATGAATTACTATGAAAAGTGTCTAGAGTTCGATTTCATTCCGACCACTATGATAAGAAAAAATCTCTACATATTTTGTGCATCATATTAAAAAAAATCAAAGTAGTATAAAAGATAGAATCATATTATACCCTATAACAAAAATCCAAAAAGTACACCTATTGTCTAATGATTATATAAATGATGTCCTTTGTATATAAATTCATAATTAGAATCGATTGTATGATTTGGTTTTCACCACATATGAATGGTCCAACCATACAGATCCATGTGGTTGATGAATCCAAGACCAACCAAAAATGTTCATGTAGATTCCAAAAGAATCTCCACCACTATCTAGGAACTTCACTCAAACAACAATCCATAATTTCTCCATATATATTGCATAAACTCATTTGGTTCTTTTACTCATCGAGTATAATAATCATTTTCCAAAAACAAAATTTAAAAAAAAGAAAAAGATGTTAGAAGGAAAAGCAGTAATGGGTGAGACAGATATGAAACAAACAATGAAAGAAGATGCTTTGGCTTTAGCAGCTAAAACCCTTGATTGCTTTGATATCACCGAACTCACTCAAATCGCCCGTTTCATCAAGAAGGTTCATTAATAAAACTTTCTATTTTGTAGCTTATAAGTATCTAACTATGTTACTGTCAACCTTAATGTATAATATACATGAATTTGTAACCTATATTGTAGTGAAACAAAAAAATAAATATGGATATTATTACAAACTCCATAACTAGTTTCATATGTCAATAATATTCAGATCTTTAATATACATTTTGAAAATTTTCAGGAATTTGATCGAAAATATGGATCAAGTTGGCAATGCATTGTTGGAACAAATTTTGGATCGTTTCTAACTCATTGTAGTGGTTGCTTCATACATTTCTCCGTTGGTAGCCTCACCATTTTGCTTTTTAAGGGATCAGTTGGTGAACCAGAGTCCAAAACCAATGGTCTAGCCAATTAAGAAGATATTGTAACTTGAATTTTTCATTAGAGCTATGTTGTGTGACCATAGTCCATAGATCTATTTCATTTAGCTTGTACCTATTTTTTTCTTGTCGATTAATGTGGAATTTACATGGTTAATAAAACTTCTAAAACTATGTATGAACTTTGGTACATGAGAATGAGATAATTCTACTAATTTTAAGAGCTTTGCTTGCACCACCATTTTCGACGACCTTTATTACCCTTTAACCGGAGTTTTGTCTTTGTCTCTGTTAGTCTTGCTTTGTAATCTTTCTTCCACTTGTCAAATATTAACGTCAGGTTACCTAGTTCTTCTTCTGCTTGCTTCTTCTTCATCGAAATCGACTCTTGTTCCAGTTTCACCTCCTCTTCATGACACTTCACATTTTCATTAAATATGACTCTCCTTTGATCAAAGTTTGTTGGAAGATTGTTAACATCATCATTCAAGTTTTCCTTGATCTCTTTTGTGGGAGTTCCAAAGGACATTGTGTCCTCGATGTCATTAAACTCATTACCATAACTTGCAATTTTGTCTGTAACCAGAATCTTACATGCAGCTGCGAGACTCGTCTGCTAGAGAATATTCGAATTTGAACATACATAATCTTTTGTGAGTTTGGTGAGAGAAAATCATAAGTATCTAGGATAATACCTGCATTGATGACATGTGCTTTTGCCATGTTTCCTCCATTAACTTCATTCTTGTTTCGTGTTCTGACCATTTTTCCTCAAATCGTTGTAACTCTTTCCTCAAGGTAGTATTTTCATCTTCCTTCTTCATTATAGCTGCTTCGAGTTTCTGAACCCGACTTTGGAGATCCGCAAGAGCCCAAGATTGGACTTGAAATTGCTCTATAAGAAGGTTCTAAACAAGAAAGGTAGTTTAGTTTCAAGAGAGGATAACATAAAAACACATTATACATTAGGCAGAAAACACTACCTTGTCTTCTGAAACCCTCTTCCTTGATTTTCTTCTTGGTTTTTTCTTCTCATTGCGTGATTTTTTCTTTTGTTGCATACTATCTTTCAAGTGTTTACGAACCAACCATCCACGTATCGCTACATAAAAGTAGAAAACCTAATAAGATCTTAACCAACATAACAAAAAAAATTCTTGATGCTATAAGGTAAACCGGTAAAGATAACTTACTAGATTGCAAGTGTGTAACCGCATCAAGCTCTTCAGATATTGTTGAGGAAACAATAACCGATTTTTCCACTACAATATAATTTCTCCTGGCAGTTTCACCGTGGATATCTGTAAAAACAAAATAAGTTAGCCAATGAAACAAAAAGAAGAATAATTATATACCGCGACTGTATGTACATATGTCAATGATTACATGATTGAAGTATCACAGCCGCATTCCTCAGATTGTGGAAGTATTCACGAGACTTAAAACCGCGAAACTGCTTTTGTAATCCTATTATGCTATGTAGAAGATATTTTCTTTTTTCCTCAAGGACACCAATCTATTAATAATATAAAGATGTCAATCTATTAATAATATAAAGATGGAAGTGTTACAATCGTAGAACGATTCAAGAAACCAACATAATATCTCGAGGTAAAGAAAAACTTACTTGTCCAGTTCGGAGGTATGTTTTCGTATAACCAACTTGATACATTTCAGGAGGAATATTGTATTGCTTGAGAATAGTATTGGATGTACTAAGTGGATCTTGGAATCTTTTTGTGTCTAGCAGTAGGAATCCATATCTAATACATGAACAAAGTCGATAAAGAAAAACATTAAAATTAGGAACTACACAGAAGTTTGAAACCTATGCATTAATCAAACAAAATGCAATGTTAACATTGGGAGACCATACCTTACTGTGAGCTCTTGATGTGTCAGCCGAGTTGGATACCCTGATTTTGATATTCTAACAATCTCTAGAATGCCACAACATCTAAGTTGTTGTAGAACTGGATTCTCTTCGTAAAGTCCAGGGAGCTTACTCGAGTTCGACTTTATGCAACGAATAAAGTGAGGACTTGTGTCTTCTAACTTGTGCATCAACTTGAAAAGTTGGCCCTGTAAGCATAAAAATGAGCAGAGACATGAATGGTTCAATTGTTCTTAAAAAGATAATTGATAAAGTCACAGGAATATCACCTTAAACTTTTTAATCACACTTTGATTCATGGAGTTTGTTGGCTTTGAAGACTTATGATGCATATTTCTAGAAAATAAGTTCAGTAATTGACATTTGCATGATGATAAAAGCTGGATAAGATCAACATGCAGAGGATCTCTGTTCTTTTCCAAGAAGCCATTTGTATCATAGAGAACCTATCAAACACCATAATGAATAAGAGCTCTTAAAACTATCTCGAATACATATTTATTCATTTGCATCTTAATCATTTCAAACATTCACATCCACATAAGAAGTATTCAATTAGAAGAGATAACTTACCTCTCCGGCATAATGACTAATTCTGAATCCTTGCCCTCTCTCTCCCTTGAAACAAGGATTAGCCTTCAGATGTTGTTTGAGTTTATTGGAAAAAGTTGTATCAGTTGCCTTCGGAAAATTTGATTCCTCATCAAGTAGTGAAGCTAAACCAATAGGTTTCTGTGCTAGCAACCATATGATCAAGACTTTTAAACAAAGAAGACCAAAACTTAATTTTATAGAATAAAAAAATCATACCTTCTCAATTAGATCTAAACACTCTTGATTATCTTTGAACTCAACCTTTGTCCAATCGATTCCATCTCTTTCATATTCCTCTTGTTCAAGTTTAAATAAATGTCGGTTGAAATGTTGTTGTAGTCTTTCATTTGCATAGTTTATGCAAAACTGCTCGAAGCTATTATTCTAAAAACCAATGAGAATATGGTCATTATGCACATAGTCAAAAAGAAATAAAGAACTAAAAAAACTCTTGAACACATAGTTACATACCGTAAACGATTCAAACCCATATATATCAAGGATACTAATAGATCTTCCTGTGAGTGATTTACCAACTTCTAATGAAGTATTTATTTGCTCAACAAGCCAGTTGAAAAGGCTTGCGTAAATAATTTTTGCTAAGGAATCTCTCATATCAATTGCCTGCATTTCATGGTTAAACATCAACACATTCACTCTTAAATTTCTAGTAATTTGAATTGTTGTGTGATTTATTTTGTGACTGAATAAAACCTGTCGCAATGTCAATCTTTTAGCAATGCATTCTTTACCGACTTGGAGCTTGCATGTTGACAAAACCACTAATAGCTCTTTTAAGTTGCAACCCATTAAGGTAGCTACATTAGTAACAGCTGTAAGAAACAAGAGCACAAAAAATAGCATCACCATAGTAAATACACAAAGCCAACATGATAAATGGAGACAAAAAATAGATTCTACCTTCATTTGCAACTACTTCCACATGGCTTTCATTGTCAATAACTTGAAAAGATACATTCCCTAACCATAACACAGCCGCAAGCAGTGAAAATGTGCGTTCTTGATATTCTTGTGAAATTTGAACAATGTTGAAAGCTTCCTATAATAAATAGCAAATTCTCTGAGAAAATAAGAAATCACATAAATATAGCATATGCTGAATGTTCCATGAAAAAAACAGAGGAAGACACTGGAAATAGAAAAAACTTACTGTCAATTTGTGAAACTTATGAGCATCATCGATGCGATCAATAGTTAAGCAGTTGCTCTGGTTTAAATAATTGTACTCACTAGCTGCTTTGAGCTTTAATCTCTCTGTAAATAAAATCATATAAGAAATGGTCTAGTAGCGTTGTAGCTTCGCAACCACAAGAAAGTAACTTATTCAAGACATTTGTATATGTGTAGGCTTTGCTTCAGCATGGACACTTACAGAGCATATCATCTTGAATTAGTACTTAGATATTTGGATTTGAAAAATGTTACCTTTAAGAATTGGTGAAGCCCCTGCACACAGTTCATAAAAGATATGGTAGGATCTTTCGCCATTCGACAGCTGAACCACTCTTGACTGATCCAAAAAGACTACCAAAATTAGCCTATGAGAGCTAAAAAGTGGAATATGACTAAAAGCTTCTCAATAAACACAAGTATACCTTTTCTAGTAGAACTATGGTCATTCAATAGCACAAATAGTGACATGAACATGGAGAGGAGACAAAAACAAACATGAGAGCTCTATAGTCAATCAAATATGACAAATAATCATAGAGGTGTTTCATTTTCTTACTCACAAGTTTCAATTTTGGCTCCACATATCTTTCCTTTTGCACTAAAATGAATCTCCATCAGTTTTCCCTGCATCAAAATCAGTTTATACTATTGAATCCAATCGATTTACAGAACGCATGTTAGAATTATAGGTTGAGAGATATGTATAAATTACTCACAAATCGGCTAGAGTTATCATTTCTTGATGTTTTAGCATTTCCAAAAGCTTCAAGTATACGGTTTGTCTTCCGGATTTCATTTTCAATCCCAAAGTTACCTCCACCAAGAGCTTCCAAGTACTGCATTGCATATTTTGCTGTCTCAGTTTTTCCAGCTCCACTTTCTCCGCTATAAAATCAGTAAATTGTTGAGATTAATATCAGACATCACCTTCCCTTATAGGTATCCAAATCATGGTTTTATGTACACAAGAAGCATTCACAAACCTTATGATAATCGACTGGTTCTTGTCCTCTGCATAAAGAAAATTTAAACGATGGTCAATAACAATATTATCACCATGGTAATGGAACTAGGTTTCACCTCTCATCATCTCATTATAAGCTTCATCAGTTACTGCATAAACATGAGGAGCATTCATAGTCTTCTTCTGATATGCTGATAAAATATCGTTTCCGTAGATATGGACATTCTTAAACGGATTTATTGCAATTAAAACAGGCCCTGCTTTACTCTATAGTCAAGAAAAATTGAAACCATGTTAGCTAAAACAACGAAAACTCAAACAAATTAAAATATATTTTTCTTTCTTACAAACTCTTACATAAATCAAGTCTTGTGAATATCTGACTCGGAGGTTGTAAAGAAGTGATGGTTCATTCAAATAACTAAGTTGTACAAGGTCTTCGACTCCATCCATAACATTTGGATTTGCAGGAAAAATATCTTCCTTTGATACTTCCACAATAACCTAAAGATCACACAAAATTACGAATGTGCTAGTACATTCAAAAGCTCTAAATATATTATATGGGTTCTAAACAATTTTAAAGAACATACATTGTTGCTTGATAAGATAACACAAGTTGCATCACATGAAGTAGATTGTATCTTTCCTAATTGCCATTGCTCATTCCCAACTCGAAACCAAACATAAAGTTGCTGAAAATAAAAAATAAAAGCATTTTTCAAACATTGGACTCCCGAGTCCGGTACCATATTAAGTTTCGTAAGCTTCCAACTCAAATCCAATTGGCAATAAGAAGATCAGACATGAAACTTATATATTACTCAAGATCCCATCGTATTTTTGATGTAAGAGATTCTTCACAAATCACAAGTTTGAAGTTTCCGATGAATGAATTTACCTTGTTGATAAAATCGTCAACAATGTTATTGATCCATTCGCGCTCATGCGCCTTTTGATGTTCCTCCGAGTTTTTCTCTAGACTTAATTGATCATTAGTACTAAACTTCACATCGTTTTCTTTCTCTTTGGCCTCAATGGCATAACGGAAGTTCGCCGGAAGAGATTGACGAATCGACGGTGACATATCATGCCGGCGAAGAGACTCCACCAATGGACTCGTCAACATTGCTTTTCTCTCTCAGAGATCACCCAACCAAAGACAAAAGGTTAACAAGAGAAAAAAAATTGAGAAATAAAAAAATCAGAACCCGTAAATCTTTTTAATCAAAAGAACGTTTTCGCGCCATCTAATCTCATAATGTCTCGAATCATGTAAGAATTCTCTGATTAACTGTAAGTAAAAATCTGGAAAAATCTCGAAGAAATTTAGGAAAAAATGAGAAAAATATAGAAAAGAAAAACTATACTAACAGAAAAAAAATAACAAAACCTTTAAATAAAGAAACTGAAATTTACCAAAAATAAAACTTTTCTTACTGGTTTTTTAATAAATAACAGATAGCAAAAATGAAGCGTTACAGCGAGAACAAAAACATAGAGAGAGACTGTAATTTTTCCCGAGAAAATAGAAACCGCGAGAAAAAAATATCTAAATTCGAAATGGGCTTTTAATGAAAAGAAAAAGCCCAATTAAAGGACCCGAAAGCATTATAGCTGAAATCTAAATTCGATGTGCTCTCTCTCTCTCTCTGCTTCGTCGTCTCTGTACCCTAGCCGAAGTGTAAAATCAGCCATGGCAAAGAGCAGGAGCAAGAAGAAGACGATAGACGGCGCCGTTTCTATGGATGTTTCTGAAACTAAGACCGTCTCTGAATCTGCTCCTCAAGGTTCTTCTTCTTCTTATTAAGATTCTAGGTCAGAAAAAAGTTGGGATTCATTTTTTCTTCTTCTTCTTCTTCTTTGATTTCGTTAGCTATGAACACTACGGAGATCGGAGATGCGAAGCTAGCTGCTCGTTCTTGTAACCTGTAAGCTAATCTTTATAAGCACAAGTTTCATGGATTTTAACTTAGATCGAGAACTATTGTTTTGTGAACTAATTAGAATTTTCTTATATATAAATCTCTGATTTTTTGGTTTCTCTTGGGTCACAAGCTTCCATTGTCAGTTTCTCTGTTCTAGTTGTTATTATTAAATCATGTAGTTTGCTACTGTCATTTTGCTCTAATGGTTATCAGCTCAAGTCTCCACATTTGTTCCAATTTTTAGAAAATAACACTTTAGAGACATAATTCAATCGGATTTTGTTGTGTTTCTTGACCATAATGTCCTAAGGCATGAAATGATTAGGCAGTTTGTTGTTTTATTTGGACCTCCTTCCTGTGCTTTCGTTTGATCAGGATGATATTACTTGTTTTCTATAGGATTAGCACGAGGAAAGGAGAATCGATGAAGAGATCAGGGAAGGAAGCACGGAAGATGAAAGCCATGGCTAAAACTATTGCCATGAACGAGAAGTATTCAGAGTAAGCTGCTACTTTTTGGCCTCCGTGTTTAATGTTTTCGGTGGACCTCCTTACTGTGATTTCATTTGATCCTCACGATGTTTACCCGTTTTCTCTAGGACAAGCATGGGGAAGGGTAAACCGATGAAGAGAACAAAGAATGCAAGGAAGATGAAAGCCGTGGCTAAAGCTATAGCATTGAGCGAGAAATATGAAGAGAAAGCTTCAAAGAATGAAACTAAAACTCTCAGAACTCTTTCAGCCAAGAAATTGTACGAGTGATTTTGATTAAAAGCTTCAAGGAAAAGATAGGAAAGTTCTTCTTGATTAATGTTAATGCTCTTCTTAGAAATTTCGGCTAGTTTGTACTTCTTAAGTTGGCAACTCGATAAATTTTTAATCTTTATGGATATTTCAAATGGTAAGAGCGTAAAATGGACGCCCCAGAGGGACTACTACTTTAAACATCAAACATTTACTCAAAGACAAAATGTCAAATGTGATAAGGCAAGATAAATATATACATTTAGATGTGTGTTTGTATATTACTTCTATATCCAACATTTAGATGTATGTTTGTAATTTATGCGCTAGAACTTTCCGGGTTGCATTTTCAGTCTGCATCTGTTACTTCTGCTTCTATGTCTACAACTGTCGATGAGAAGCCCTTTCCTGCACAATCAAACACTTCTTCTCACTATTGGATCCATAAAAGATATTGTTTACTTGATTTTGTGCACAAGTAAAACAGAAATTTGGGTAATAAGCAAGAGAGAACCTTTCTTAGGTACCGAAGAAAACCCATTTAGGTCTTGTCTGAAAGAAGTAGTTTTGTTGGAGAATTTCACTGGTTCCTTAACAAACTTATCATCCACCACTGCATTTTCCAAGTAAAACAACACAATGATAATGCTAGGGAAAAAGAAATGAGGTGAGCTTTGATAAACCAAAAGGCGACGATGGATTCATCTTCATACCCGAGAATGGCTGAGTGCAAAAAGGGCAAAGCTGTACTTCATCGTCAAGCGATGATCTGTAACAAAATTCGATATTTAGTCAACAGATTTGGGGCAACAACAAAAACAACCGAGGGACTGAATTCGTGTTATATCCTTACTTGAATATCTGAAACTCATTTCCGCAATTTGGACACTGCAAAAAAAAGAGTAATGAGAGCGGTGAAATCGCAACATTATCTTGAAAGGAATTACACAAACAAGTGCTAGCTAACTTTAATTCAACACAAGCATTCTGCAAATGCTGTCTTTAACCCAAAGAGACAAGAGGACTTACACTGCTCTGTACGATATCTCGTTGTGCCCACCATAGAAAAGCTCCCAACCCCAGAATTGGAACAATCACCACAATCAGCTGCAAATTGTAAGAAATTTTCAGTTAGCTAATTCGCAATTAGATAGGCAGAGAGAATGATAAAGCAAATTACCCAAACGGATACAATAGCATCAAGAACCCAACCAAGCTGACCAGTCATAGAGAGATAAGTCAGCCCAATAGCTAAAGCAAGGTTCCCGAGGATTCTCGCGTTTCCGTTGTTATCTCCGCCGTTAAACCCTAAACCTTTGTTACTCCTAACCTTAACCACCCGTCTTCTCCGGTTAAGAGCTTTCTCACTCGCCGGTATTCCAATTTCTCCCAGACCCATCAATCTCCGTCTCTCTTTGGGTCTATGCTCAATCAAGCAAGCTCTAAATCCAAACTTGGTTTGGAGCAGAGAAGGACACAAGCTCTTTCCATTAGCATGTAATCTAATTACGGGTTCTTTTTTGATGAAGAAACCATCGTGTATGGACAAGTTACAGAGGGTAATCTGCGGCATCGAAGCCATCGTCTCAATTTGTTTTGCGAAACACAGACGGCTCAACTTCATGATCAACAACAACTTTGCAATGATAAAAATAATTTGTTATATTTTGATTAAACTTAAATTATTTAAACAGAAAGCGGGGATAGCTCAGTTGGGAGAGCGTCAGACTGAAGATCTGAAGGTCGCGTGTTCGATCCACGCTCACCGCATTTCAATTAATTTTTTCTCTTTTACAATCTTATTAAAACGCAACGTTTTGGACATACGATTGAGTGAGAAAGTCTTTCTACTTTCTGGAAACTAAAGCCTTACCGAATCGGTAAAAGCCAATATGAATTCCCTAATTATTTACATCAATTGCCACTCATATCCTCTCAAAGGAATTTTGCATTTTTACTTTTTTTTTTTAAAGCAATACGAGTGAATCACCCGATTACTTAATTATAACCTAATTTTTAATTACTAATGACATAATTTATCTCATTGCCTAAACTCGAGTGTTTGACCCGAAAGCCCGAACCCACGATTTAACCCGCCCGAGTTCTGCTGTTGATCCACTTGTGAATTTCTCAACCCACTCTCTACCTCTCCTTCCGCCGCTCGAAAAGCGTCGTAACCGCCGTAATTTGTTAATCCGTTGGTCGGAGCTAGCTCCGGGATGGGACTAAGACCTGCCAAGCTAGCCCAATCGAAGTTCCCGTTGAGAAGCGTCCTTAGCGAATTCATCCGAGGAAGGTTAAAAGACCGATCATTCATCTCCGGGAAAGAATCGAGTACGTCGTCGAGCTGAGAAGACGAAGAAGACGACGACACGTTCGTGCTGCTGTTCTCTTCACGGCAAGCTTGAGCCGGAGCAACACCTTGTTGTCTCTGAGATCCCGACGATTTCTTGTAGATCCGACACAATACCCAATCATCCAACTGAAAAAAAAAATTAACGATTTTGATTTCTTGTTTCCTTAAAATCCAATCAAGTTCCAATTTTTTTGGAATCATCTGTGTATTTACCTTGGAGCTTCCATGGCTACGAGAATGTTCAATTAAACGATACTCGTGCATGATCCAATTGGTTTTGGTGCCTTTAGGAGCTTTTCCGGCGTAAAAAACCAAAGCTTTTTTAATTCCGACACGACGACCATCCGACATGATGACCTTGTCCGTACCCGTCGCCTTCCAATAACCCGACCCGGCAACTCTATTGGGTCTTGACCCGTTTGGGTATTTCCTATCTCTCGGGCTAAAGAAATACCATTCCTTCTCCCCAAACAAAGCCTTACCTACACTCAAACAGAGAACACACTTAGTTTTTTTTAACATTTTTGTTTTCTCAAAATTAAACCCAAAAGTTTTAAGAAAGTGTAAGTAGCTTACTTGGCAAATCCCAAGGATCGAACTTGTAGAGATCGATATCACCAATGACCTGGAAAGAGAAATGATAGCCAGCAACTTTACGACAAAGATACTGAACAAGAAGCTCTTCATCTGTCGGGTAAAATCGAAAACCCGGAGGTAAACTCAATTGGGCTAACGGATCTTTCTCTCTAATACCCATTTTGCTTCTATTTCGATAATAATAAGCTTTCTCCAACTCTTTAACACCCAACAAAATAATAATAGGACTATGTTTTATACTATGTGTTTGTCGAATATTTGGGACAATGTGGGTGAGTAAGTTGATATATATAGGCTATGGAAAAGGCAAAGCTGAGGGATAAGTACGATCGTCCTTGTCTTACTGTTCTAAACTCTAAATACGATTTTCTACTTTAACCATTCATGTATTGCCACGTATATGAACTAGCCGACCTTATCGATGAGCTGTACAATATTTTTTCAGGCGATATAAATGTGCAAAAATCCTCGTTTAATCCCTCCCATTTTTAGCTAGGCATTGGATCCAACTTCGTCATCCGATTAGCGTGTAGCTGAGTTTTAGAATTTTGAATTTTTTTTAATAATTGACTTATTTTAAATTGAAACTCTAACAATCTATAAAATTCCATTTACAATTTTCTTTTCTTCCCACAAAAATATTTATAGATTACCAAATTGCATACTATATGACAGAAAGAGAGAATTGAATTTAAAACACTAATCTATCAGATGATAACATGCTTATATAATTTTGTTTAAGTTTTCTAAATAATAACAATAATTTTATTTTTTCTTTTTTTTGCTTTGTGAAATCTAAAATCTTTAAATAATTACTAAAATATTGTCGAGTTGGCCGAACAAAATATACGTTATACTCGCTTCGATTTGTTATCCGTCTTGATCCGATCCAACAAATCAAATAACTGTAATTTTTGGAGCAAAACAAATACTACAAAACAGAACAAATCAGATATAAAAAATTTTAAAGGCAGCTCTGATATGTATATGAATACATGTATATATAATTAAATGTAGTTAATATCTTTATATATCATTTAAAAATTTTACTCGCTATTATTTATAAAAGCTTTAAACTAAGAAAGAAATATAAATTTTTTAAAAAATGTTTTGTTAAAAATTATATTTTTTCAAATACTTTTAGCTAATTTTAAAAGTTACCGAGCATATGATTTTACTTGTTATTTTATATTACATAAAAAAGTATATTCATAAAAAAAAATTTCTCGATTGCAATCTTATTAGACAAAATCGATAGGATGTCCACAAATATCAACAAGTATCCATGATTTTTTCCGGATATTTATATGTTATCGGAGCCGACAAATTTGATATCCATCAAAACGAGACAAATCACAAATACCGTAAGTTTTGAAAGTATTCCCTAGCGCACACCTAATTACGTTATAGTAAGATCACCGAAGTTTTTACCGAAGTTGTCAGTTTCAATTATTAGACTATTTGGTGCATGAACCGTAAGGTAAAGCGAAAGAGAATCGACACGTGTCAAGCCAGTTGTCCTTCTTCTAGAATTGTGAAAAAGCATAACAACGATGTGTGTATCTATCAGGATTCTCTATAAGTATGATCTTAGCTTAAGTTCATTTACCTTTTCTTGAAGCACTAAGTTGGATTCACAAAAAAGAAAAAGAAAAGAAGAAAGCACTAACTATTCCATTTCCACATATATGTTAATCTATCGACGTTTTAGAACAAAAAAAAACCATTCACTCATACACGCGTGGAAGGCAATTTCTCGCTCGTGTGAAACATAATTCGTGTTGGGAGAGTTAGGCAATATTTCAATATAGAAAGAGTCAAAAGAGACCAAAAAATTGATGAAAAATAACTATACTAATAAAAGTAAGCGTGGAGACAGAAATATTTAACAAGTGTACAAACTACAAAATTTTAACTAAAAGATATGGAAATAATATTTTAGGTTAAGACACGTATAGATGATCAAAGACGGACGACTATTATTTTAATAAATTTTCTCAAAAGATAATAATATTGGAGAAATAAAAAACATCGTTTTTCCTAACTATAGTTACTATACTATTGTGAAAAAAATCAATCTTTATCGCAATAAAAATCATATTTTGATAGAAAATGTCATTATTTTGATATTATTTTAATCTGAAAAAGGAGTAGTTAGGGTTTCTTTCACTCAAGAAATACTAAAAATGGCCTAAGATGTTGACAAGTGAAAAAAACAATGGACCATGCTGGACAGGTCACAAGCCTTTATATAATACATGTGACGCGCGATTCAAAGAACTCGATTCTTCTTCTTCTACTTCTTGATAATTCTTTTCTCCTTTTAAATAATTATTCTCACCTTTCGTTTTCGATTGCTTTTAGATTTTAGATTTTAGCGAACGTGGACAATTCTTATTCATACAGAGAGGGACATGCTCTCCCATTTCTTTTATAAAAAGTTAAATCTAAATATTTGCAAAGATAAGACAAATTCGGTTCAACGATTTGCATAACTGCAAAAATGTGTTGGTCATAGACTCAGCAATCGCTATTCAATTAGCGTGTAATATTTTATAAGACTTTAACAACGAAAAATTATTATTTATTTTGTTCAAATAGCTTCGGAAAGGTTAGAAGACAACAAGTGCATAGCGGCATAAGGTATTATGTCGATCTGAATGTAGTTGTAGTATTTATAAGTGTTTTTTTGATAAATAGTATTTACTATTTATCAGTGTTTTTCTGCTTAATATTGCAAATAATAGCCCCTAATGTTTACAGTTTTTTAAATGGTTTTTGAATTTTGGATTTTGGTTAGTGATTTTTAAGTTTTTGGTTCTTGATTATGATGTAGAATTTTGTTTTTCAAATACTTAATGATATTGGTTTTTGGATTCTATATACAAAACACAAAAATTCTACAAAATCTAAATTCTCTATAATTTTTGTTATCTACTTTTTTAAAATTCATGAATGGAGAAAAAATAGTTTTTGAAGAATCAAACACCAAAATCCAATATAAAAACCACGAACAATCAATGACAATATTTTCAAATTCGTGGTTATACATTTTTACATTTAGCGAGCCGTCCGTATTTCTAATAATTTTTAAGACTTTTTCCTATTTTTATTTTTATTTTTTCTAAAGTTATCCCTATGTAAAATGTAGGAAAATAATTCAAAATATTTATATTTTGGATATGTGTATTATGAAACTAACTCACGGTTCTCTAAATATACTAAAATAAGAAATTGTTCAAATGAAAGATTTGAATATCACTATAAGAAAACATGAGTGTTTTTGATGGACTTTTCAACCAATGTTGTTTCGTCAAAAATTTTCGACGGATTTTTCAATACTCAAAAATCTGTCGAAAATTTTCAACGATATTCTACTGTTTTTGAACATTAAAAAATCAATTGATTTCCAACATAAACCAAATATTTATGTAGATGTTATATAGCCATTGAAAATCGATAAAAAATTAATAGGAATTTGGTAGGAATTTTCATTTATATATATACACTCTCCATTCCGTTTAAAAAAAAAAAATTAAATTCTAATACACACATGTTGTATTTTACAAATAAGTCTTTTTTAAACTCCACTAATTATTTTAGATCTTGGATGAATAAACATCATCAAGATCCGGTGACATTGCTTCTTCGGAAGAGTTTGCATAAGGTCTTCAACAATTCATGTCATTCGTTTCATACCAGGAGAGGACTTTGCAAACGGGTATTGATATACTCTCCATGTTAAGTTTATAAAAAATCGTAGATTTTGTTCTGTAACGGTTGTATGTAAGCACTAATATAGTAGGGGATTTATGTCGGGTATAAGGTTTGATATGTGCATGGTAAGACTGATTAGATGATGAATTTTGATAATACTAGTTAACAATAGAATTCAGATAGAGTATCATAACAATAAGGTGGATTAGATAAAAAATATAAGTATTGTTCAAAAGGTGAATGTTTCATTTCGGGACAATATGGAAATATTTTTTCAATATGGGGTAAAGTAGAGGAACCAAACTTAGAAGTGCGTAAATTTTTTAATAATTTAGATGAAGCTAAAAGTCTGCTATACGATGGCGATAGAGATGATATTTCACATTTGTCATCTCCAACAAGATGTGTCTAGAAAAACATATTATAACCTAAGCGAATATTTCGTAATTTTGTGAAATATATATTGTCATAAGAAGATCTCTCATCAATTTTGTGTTATGAAATACATAAATTTGAGTTCCTGGTTGGGTTTACCGTATCAAATGGTAGATGTCTGCATCAAAAATTGTATGATTTACTGGAGAAGTGATGCTGATCCTACAACTTTTCAATTTTCTTGAAAACCACAATTTCAGGAAACAAGTGGAAGGGCTAAAATCGTGTACAAGAGAATGTGGTACTTACCGACAACCGAGCGACTGAAGAGGTTCTACCAATTTGAGCGCACATCAAAAACTATGAGATGGCACGGTGAGCATAAAACATAAGGAAATATTGCTAATCCATTAGATGTAAAAGTATGGAAACATTTTCTGTCAGTATATCCTAACTCTTCGTTCAAAAGAAGAAATGTTTATCTTGAACTAAGCACTGACGGATTCAACCTATTTGGAAGCCTTCCGCCGGTTATTCTAACATCATATAATTTGCCTTCGTCTTTATGCATGCAACGAGACTTTCTCTTTCTCATAATTCTTGTTCCAAGTCCTGATCATCCTACAAGATCTCTTGATGTGTTTCTGCAACCATTAATTTACGAGTTGCATATGTTATGGGAACATGGAGTTAAACCATATGATATATCAACTAGGTAAAATTTTATGATGCATGCAACGATATGTGGAAAAAGAGAGATTTCCCCGCCTAGGGATGACATCTGGTTGGACAACACATGAAAATTAGCATATCCGTACTGTCAAGATAACACATATGCATTTCCACTGGAAAATGAGCGACTTCCCGCCTAAAGGATGGTATCTGGTTGGACAACACATGAAAAATTATCATGTATGTACTGTCAAGATAACATATATGCATTTTCACTGAAGAATGTAAAAAGGATGTGTTGGCTTGATTGCCATTTACGATATCTACCGAGTAATCATCCAAATTGTAGAAGTACCACATTATTTAAGAACAATAAAAAGTTGTTTGATGGCTTGCCTACCAAAATAGATGGAGATAATAAGCTTACTCAGCTCGGAGATTTTGGTGCGAAGACTAGGGCTGAACATTTTACCCGAAACTCGAATCCGGACCTGAACTCAAACTATAAAAATATCCTAATATGTCTTAACCGCAAGTAGTTCGAGTATCATATAATAACGAAACCTAACTCGAACCCAAATATGTACCCGAAAAATTTGAAAAAAGCAATAAATCCGAAGAACCCAAACTCAAACCTGAAAATACCCGAGGATATCCAAATACTCAATAAGTATCCCAAATGAGTGCCCGAATCGACCCAAAATACTCGAGAAAACCCAAAAAATTCAAAAGAAAATCCAAAAAAATCTTAAAAAACTGAAATGCCTGAATACCTAATCTAGATTTACTCGAATCTGAGCCTACCCAAACCAAACTCGAACCGAAAATTAAAAATTTTAAGGCTGGAGTTGGGATCCAAACCGAACGTGGTCTGAATACGGTCAGGTACCCGAACGCCCAACCCTAACAAAGACGACTGTTAAATGTGGTGATAGTGGGCATGATCAAGTTGACAATTATAGAGAATATCATAATTGACACTAAATATTGTTTTTTGGAAGTTGCCATATTGAAAAGATCATTTACTAAGGCACAATTTAGATGTTATGCACATTGGGAAGATTTTTTTGAAATCATCATGAATACCATTCTCAGTATCAACAGCAAGATGAGTGACAATCTGAATTCTAGATTAAACTTACTCAATATATTTTATCTTGTCATTTCTTACATTCTTTCTACTTTTATAAGAATTATAACATATTTTGAGATTTGTGCTCATGATCATTGACCCCGAACGATATTAGAAACTTAGAAGAGAATATTCTGGTGATCTTTTACGATTTACAGACAATCTTCCCATCTTTTTTTTGGATGTTATGATTCATCTTCCCGTTCATCTCCCTCGAGAGACATCACTTGGAGATCATATTCATTATCGGTGGATGTGCTTATTCAAGCGATGCATGTAACATTGCAAAAAGCATCCACGAGAAAATATCACACTTGACTTCTAATACTTTGCCCGCAAGTGCAAAGAGAAATTAATCGTATCTATGTTCCTAATATTTTTTCCTAAATTGGTTGGATAAGTGGGAGTGGGAAGAAAAAAACTCACAAATGAGGAACAATGGCACCTCCATAATTATATTCTTGAAATAGCGAGGATATACTAGAATATTAAAGATAATAGGGGTTTAACTGTAATTCATTGATAGTAATTTTTTTAAAAAAGATTGGTTTTGATTATGTTCTCATTAACATGATTTACATGGAAAATATGTCTTTATGTGCAAATTTCTAACATAAACTAAAGACCAACTTTCTGCACTTGGATGAAAATTTTTCAAAGTGGCTAAGATTTTATGTAAGTTTTATGAGCAAAAACATCTACCGATCTAACTCTACAACATAAATACTCACATTATTCGATTTACATAAATTTTTTTGACTATTATGTAGGTAACGAGTCTTCTAGAGTAAAATCCTTTTCGACTTAGTTGGAGGAGTTTAACGATGGTTCCAGTTTTGTTGTTGTTTCATATCTAATGTATTGTACCTAACGATATGCATTAATTTAAGGTTTCAGGGGATAACAATGCACGACCAATTTTGAATCACGACATACCTACTAGCTCAAGAGAATTAATTTACTATTGTATTTTACAGGATATCTTTGAGATTCACTATCCACGAATGCTTGATTTAAGGTGTCTCATCTTTTTCGCTAATTGGTACAATTTAGACTATTGGATACGGTGTTTGAATATACGAATTTAGAGTAACATCAGCTCATTCCAAAAGAAGATATCCAAACTACGATCCGTTTGTGCTAGCTTCACAGGCTGATCTAGTTTCTTACATCTATTTTCCTCATGTGAAGAATAGAACAAGATCCTTATATCACAATTACCCTAAAGGGAAAGTTTATAGAATTTCATATTTTGATGCGATGCAACAATCATTGAAGATTTTTATAGGTGATATTGAAGTCCATAATACACATGAAATTATTCTTTCATTGATTCTACTGGCATGGGCGACAACGAAGTGTTCTCAGATTCGGAGCCCAATGTTAGAAAATTAGATAATGACTCTGATTCAACACCTTCAAATTACTTTTCAAGAATGTGAAATTCACATTTAAATTTGTAGTTGTGTTTTTAAAATATAGAATATGAGTTTTGAAATGTTTTTTAAATAATATAAGTTTGTCGTTAAACAGTCGGAATGTCCGACGGTATGTTTAATCGCATAAATAGTCACATATTTATTAAACAGTTAAAGAAAAATCATATACATCTACTAAAACGTCGACTTTAACAATGTTGATGCCAAAATTATTTAACAAAAAGTGATATGTATTAGAAAGATTAATAACATATGTTATCGAAATGTTACGAAAGTTGGGAATTTT
Organism: Anastatica hierochuntica; assembly: GCA_900406275.1. Taxonomy (NCBI): domain Eukaryota; kingdom Viridiplantae; phylum Streptophyta; class Magnoliopsida; order Brassicales; family Brassicaceae; genus Anastatica; species Anastatica hierochuntica. The sequence goes on from OVAN01001366.1 coordinate 28,052, forward strand.
ATGTTTTCAGTGCAAAACTATTACTTTTTATTGTGCTCTTGATAGAATTAGTGTTTTACATCACCATTAATACAATTGCATCACAAATATATGTAAACCTAAAACTCTAAATCCCAAACTGACGAAATCTATCAGAATACTATCGGTAATTTCTGACGAATTTATTTCATCAAAAATATCTGAATGATTTCCAATGAATTATAAGGTTAATCACCATATCTTAAACCAACCGCTGGTTACGTACATTAATAATTATTAATATTATCAACAATTTTTTCCAAAGGAAATATCATTTTACCGATGGATTTTTGACCGTCAGTATTTTTGCGGGAAAGAAAAAGTTAAGCGACAAACCCTAAAAATTTCCGACCATTTTAAAACGGATATATCCGTCAAATATTTTTTATATAAAACCGCAATCTATCTTCTTCTTCCCCTAAACATTTTTTCTCTCCAAAACAAAAGAAAAAACAAAATCATTCGATTTTCTTGGTTAATTTTGACGATTCAACCAATTTCACTCTCAAATCATGTAAGTTTATATGTATTTAAAGTGTTTTCTTCATCTATCTTATTAAAGGAGAAGTATCATTTTGAAAATAACTTTTATGTCATGTGTTATTTACATTTTTTGCCATTGGAATTTATAATTTTATTAAAGATAAACACGTCAAATCAATTCTAATTAGCTAATTTTTTTTGTCATCTGTAGTCTAATGACAAATAATTCCTCCCACTAGAGACAAGTACAAGGGTCAAACCCTGGTTCTGTGAGATGGCAGCACAGGTGGTGCAACCACTGATCCACTTGCTCCTCTCATTCTAATTAGCTAATTAAAAGTTAACAAATCATAATATTTTTTCATGTTTTTTATTTGGATTATAATTATATATTTCATTTTTAATTGCCAAATAAACTCATTAAATCTTTTCATTTTATATTTTAAATATTTATATATGTAAAACATTTTTATATTTTAATATTTAAATATAATTATAATTAATATTCTGAAAATTTATAAATTAAAACGAAAATAAGAAAATTCTCATCATATATTGTATAATTAAATTATTAAATTAAAATATAAATATAATTAAATAAGTTAATACACTAATTATTTTATATATCATGTGTATAAAATAACAAAACTTTTTTTGCTCACAAAATAGCACAAACTTATGTTTTCAAATAAATTTATTTTAAAAATTAAAACTTATAAGAGAAAATATTTAAATTAGTATTATTAAATTTTATTTTTCTCATATAAAAGTGAAAAGTATATTCTAGCCTATAAAACATGGGTATTCAAAAAATAGATTCTTATACAGAATCAATAGTTTGTTTTGCACAAATTTATCAATGACAAATGACTTATGTAATATATCAATTTGATGAGAGAAAGAGAGAGAGAGAGACAGAGAGAGTCGATAGATAGAGATGAAGATTTGGGAGGCAACACTTCCTTCTCCATCGCCGGTGGCCCTCTGCCACTGGTGAGACCGTCTACGTTACTTATTTGTCTCTTTCTTGTGGTTTTCACAGTGTCCATCTCACCTCCAGCCAAATATGCAAGGAAGACGGCGGTGACCCTTGGAGGACAGGCGAGTTGGAGTTCCTGGTGGTTTACGGCATGGTCGCCGCTCAGGATTCGAGCTTGTAGCAGATAGAAAGTTCTCTGACTTTTTCAAGATCTATGCAACTTACATGATGGCCGCGGGTGCAGTGTTGTAGTTTCCTCCACCCGAAGGTCCCACGCTCATCCTCGGCAGATGTAGTAGCAGTTCAGGTGGTGGAGTGGATTGGTGGTGGTGGTGGTGGTTCACATCCCTCATTTTATTAGAATGTCGACCTTCAAGAAACTTCTTTGCTTTTTCCACCCGTGGTCAAAGCTTCAAGAACCTTTTTTGAATCTCTTTCTTTCGGCATAGATCCGGACCTCATTCCTGGCATAGATTCGGTTGTCTCTTGTTCAAGCCTTTCCGTCGTGAGTTCCTCTCACCGACGAAGTCCGTGTAATAGAGTGGAAAAGCTTAGTTGTACGAAGAATAAGAAGAGCTTAATAAAAAAGTTTATGGTTCAGATTTGTTTTCCTCGTAGTTGGGTTTAATCTTTTCGAAAGTTCTTGACTTTTTTCCCCATAGTAGTGTTTAATGTGTAACACTTCTAGTTCAAGTGATCGTAAGCCTTCATGTTATTGATTCTAGTGGATGTTGGTTAATCGAGATTTTAAGATCTTTCTTTAATACATTTAAAGACAAAAACATGAAATTACTGGAAACCACGAAAAATAGGTAGAAAACATAGATCAGAGGCATCATTCATCCCCTTTCGAAATATGATCCAATTTTGCGGTTTTATCGACATCTCTTACAAAGGAAATCCCATGTCATTGGTATGACATCATAGGAACAACATGATTAAATGTTAGTTAGATAGAGCCATAGGCAATGAAGGTTGACATCAAATCTTCCCCCGTAACTATGTGTAATATTTAAAAATGTGGGGATCAGATCATCGTTCGCTTCTTACTACTGTTCAAATCCTTCCCCAGTGCTTTGGGAAGAATTTTAAGTTTGATAAACGATTGTCAGGCAAACCAAGGCTAAGAGATGCTATTGCTCGAGGCTGGAACCCCACCCGAAAAAGTAACCCTGGCGACTTCTCAAAGCTAATTCAAGGTTGTAGACGAAAGATATCAGATTGGAAAAAGATTCCAATTCCAATTCGGAAAATCTAATAAAGGAACTTCAAGACAACATTGACAAAGCCCAACTGAATGAGAACGTAGACTTAGAGACCCTCTTGGAGATAAAAAAAGAAACTAGGAATGGCCTATCTGGAGGAGGAGCTTTTCTCGAAGCAGAAAAGTAGGATCAACTGGTTAAGAGAGGGAGATAGAAACACTAGGTTCTTCATGCTTCGACAAAACAGAGAAGAGCCCTTAACAGAATCCTAGACTTATTCAATTATGATGGGGAATGAATCGATAATGGCGTGGGAATTGAAAAAATAGCAGAGGATTACTTCACTTCCCTTTTCTCTTCCTCAAACCCGAGCGATCTCGACAAAGTTCGTAAGAAAATACCCATCTTTTTTACTGATGAGATGAATGCTAGTGTTTCCCGAGATTTTACTGAAGAGGAAATAAAAAGAGCTTTATTCTCTATAGGCCCTGAGAAAGCACCTAGACCGGATGGGATAACGACTTTGTTTTATTAGTCCTATTGAGATATAATTGGCAAAGATCTCATTGATCTACTCAAGAACTTCTATGCCACTAGATCATTTGAGAAAGAGTTAAATGAAACCAACATTTGTCTCATCCCCAAATCTGACTGTCCCCGGGAGATGGCAGGGTTGAGGCCTATTAGCATTTGCAACATCAACTATAAAATGATCGCTAAGATCATTAGTCTCAGGCTAAAGAATATTCTTCCGAACATTATATTTAAACGCAGTCTGCCCTTGTTGTACTTAGACTCATTACAAATTATATTTTAACTGTCCGAGAGAACTTCCACGCCCTTAGTTCTAATTCAGCTTGCCGGAAAAAGTTCATGGCGATTAAAACAGATATGAGCAAAGCTTATAACAGAGTGGAGTAGAAGTTCCTTGAGGCTTTGATGCTCAAGATGGGTTTCTCACCCAAATGGGTTGGGTGGATTTTGTTTTGCATATCATCAGTATTATATAAGTTACTCGTCAACGGTGCCCCTAAAGGGAGAATATCCCCAACGGTGCCCCTAAAGGGAGAATATGCACAAAAGTGCTTCTTATGAAACTTCGTGATGCTGAATGGTATGGGAGTATTCAGAGCTTTCAAATATCTCGGGAAAGTCCCCCAACTTACCACCTTCTTTCTACATATGATAACCTCTTTTTCTACAAGGCTACTGAAACCAATGAAAAGAAATCATTGACATTATCCGCCAATATGGCGGAGTATCGGGCCAAGTGATAAATCTAGCTAAGTCATCCATTATGTTTGGCTATGATGTTCCCGCATAAGAGAGATCAAAGTTAAGGGAGGTGCTGGGGATATTTCAGGAACGCGGTATGGTAACCTATCTTGACCTCCCAGAGAAGATTCATGGCTCTAAATCCCAAGTTTTCACCTCTGTTAGAGACTGCCTCAAATCGAGAATTAACTCGTGGTCTGCCAAGTTCCTCTCCAGAGGTGGAAAGGAGGTATTGATAAAATCAGTAGTCCAAGCTCTCCCGGCTTGTGTTATGTCTTGCTTCCTACTCTTAAAAGCGATATGCACCAAAATTAGTAGTGAAATAGCTAAGTTTTTGTGGAGCTCTAAAGTGGATAGTCGTGGCATGCATTGAAAATCATCGGACTAACTATGTATCTAACTTTCAAAGGGTGGCTTAGGCTTCATAACATTTGAGGATTTTAACCTTGCCCTATTAGCTAAATAATTATGTCGCCTCATCATATTTCCAAAATCCCTTATAAGTAGGCTTCTCAGAGGTTGATACTTTAAATATTGCAGCCCATTGGAGGTATAATCGTCAAATCGACCATTTTACGGGTAGAGAAGTATTATGGCAGCAAACCCCCTGCTTTGCTCAGGTCTTCAAAAAACTATTGGGTTGGGGATGACCACTTAAGTCTTGAGTGAACCCTGGATCCTTGATATCCAAGCACGCATCCCAAGGAGTGTATCCCAAAAAGAGACCCCCATCTATACGTCAACAAGTTAATCGATGAGTCTACTAAGCTGTGGAAAGAGGATCACCTTCGGGAGCTATTTTTCAAGGAGGATACACCCCGAATTTTAAGTATTCGGCCGTCAAAGAACTATTTAAGTGACAACTATAGTTGGTCCTACACGAAATTAGTTCCCTTTTCAGAGACCCTCAGTGGATACACTAGTGGCACAAGCATGGAATCTTAAAACCACATGAAAAATCAAGCATTTTGTGTGGTATTGCTTAACTGGATGTATGACTACATGCTAAAGATTGTTTTCCCGACACATAGGAGCTGAGGCAGCGTGCCCCATTGGCGGCGCGGAGGACGAAACTATTAACCATCTATTATTGGAATGCCCATCAGCTCGCCAAGTTTGGGCTTAAGCTCCAATTCCAGTAACCTCTACCCTAATTCCCCAAACTTCCATATGCAGTAATTTTGACTATCTATTTTAGAAGACCAAGGAAATAGAAGCAAGTGAGGAGTCACTAATTATCTTCTCTTGGCTTCTTTGGTTTATATGGAAGGCAAGAAACGAGGTTATATTCGGAGGCGAGAGGGAAGATCCCCGGGATATTTTTTCCCATGCCATCCAAGAAGCTAATGCATGGTTGAATTCTAAATCTCCAGAGGAGTTCGAGTCGCAATTAGAAAGCTCCCCCTTGATGCCCCAACAGAAGGTCGCCCCATTATCCCCTAGTTTGGTTTGTAAAATATATGACTCGTGGAGCTCATCCAACACCTATTGTGGATCCGGTTGGACCCTAGTAGAGAATGACACCCTCCTGAGGAATGAATATAAAAGTTTTCGTAATACCTTGTCTCTTTCACATATGGAGCTAGAAGCAATTTTGTTGGCAATGGAGGTTTTGAGCTCATTAGCAACAACAAAGGTTGTCTTTGCTACGAATGGAATACAATTGATATCTCTGGTCACAACACCTTCGAAATGGCCTTCGTTTTCTGTCGAGTTGGATGATTTCGCAAGGCTAAAAAGCTCGTTCCTGTTTTTAACATTTTCTATATCTTTCGATCTTGTAATGTTTTAGCCAATATTCTTGTCAAAAAGGCAAGACTAAGCGATGTTTTATCTAGCCATGTAAGCACTTAGGTCCCTAGTCGGCTTTACCTAGCGAAAAAATTATCAATTTGATTATTTCATTATTCAGAAACGAGATGAGCACCCGATATAACTTATAAATAATTAAAAATATGATCAATCGTAAAATCATTATAGAAAAAATTAATCGCGCGGATCAAACTCTAGTTATTTCTTATATTTGGTTAGTTTTATGGTTGAAATTTTGACGTATAAATTCATTAGTTTTGTACATATGATAGATTTGGTTAATCTGTGTTTGAATTAGGTTAGATATATATGTTTATGTTAGATTCGCTATTGTGTTGTGGTTGAATTTGTTTAGATTTTGAGAGTTGTGATGAATTGATTTTGAAAGTTTCTTTGTATTAGGGGAAATACATTATTATAATTTTTTTGTGTGTTATTCAACTTAATAGAAATGTTTAAAAAAATGTTTTCTAATATAATTTAATTAAAAGTTTTTACTAAAACATTTTTCTCTTTTTTTTGTAAAATTTTATTTATATTTTCTGTTAAATAAATTTAGAAAAGGTTATTTAAAAGTTGGTTTAAAATTTAACAAAAATAATTTTGTAGAAGACTGCTAATTTTAATATATTATAAAAGTTTTGTATATGGGGTTTTCAAATGAATTAAATAAAATAGTATTTCGTAAATGGTTTACTAACTTTTAGTAACAAAATGTAATTTATTAATTTTTTGTGCATGTTTTAAACTTTTTTCTTTTCTTTTACTATAAATATAATTGTTAATTTTTATACTGACATAATGTTTTCATTATTTACATGTCATCTTCGAAAATTCGCCCTCCATCATTTCCATCGGCTACATCGCCAATGATTGGTTCGCGTTCTTCATAGAGTGAATATTCATTGACCAATACCACATAGCCGACATAGACGACACAACGATCTTTCTCGGAGATTGCGAATTTAATGCAATCAACGAGCTTTTAGTGTCATCGGAACAAACAAACCTCACGAAATTCAACCAAATTGACAAGACTGACACGTATTGGTATGCCTTATTGTTAATATGTAAGCATAAATTTTATGATTTATTAGAATTATTACTAATTTTTATTTTGATTTTTTTTTTTAACTTCAAGTGGAGATATATGAATGAAATTTGTAAAGATATTTTGATGTGTTTCCACAATCTCCTCGATATGCTGCATTCGACGTATGGAGATATACCATTTATATTTGTGTGAATTTCATGATTATAAGTCATACTTCCATTAGTTTTGTTCATGTTTCAAATCATTTACTAGTCATAAGTATAGTTCTGAGTCTCATTTAATCATATTGTGTTACATTAGATCCCTATGCATATTTAGTGTTTTGCGTTGTTTATATGCATTTTTTTCAAGAGTTTTGGAGCTAATGAGCATAAAAAAGTATGTGGAAGTGAAAGAAGAGCCACAAGAGCTAAGTTAAAGAGGAAAGAATGAAGAAATGAGGAAAATGGAGATTTTATCGATCACTCATCGATCAGAACAAAACGATCGACTGTCGGTCGATCAAAATGATTTTTTTTATGGATTTCACCAGAGAATCCGATCAACCATTTTATCGACCGGTGATCATTTAAAACTTGTTTTTTAGTCCTAAAGGAAATCCGATTCGACCCGATTTATCTCAGATCGACCCGGTTCAATCTCCTTGAGTATAAATGCAGTCTTAAACCTTGTACATACTTGAGTTTGAATTGTCTTTGAGCCTCTTTAAACGAAGATCAAAACATTTTGTTGAGTCTTTATTATTTTGATGAAACCTTGAGTTTTATTGTCTAATCCTCTATCATGATCATATTTATCTATGATTCTATTGTTCTTGTATGTTGTTTAGCTATATCTGAGTAGTCTCATAGATGAGGAATATGAGGTGGAATTAGAAATTATAACCAATAAGCAAACACTAAATTCATCTTTCACCTGATAACTAACTATATGCAAGTGTACTGATGAACTCGCAACAATATATGCATGATCGATCCAAAGAGACCAATGACCACATGCTAAGGCTAAAAGAGAAAGTTGTTGATGACGATAAATGAAATGAGAACAAACGAAGCAAGAAAAAAAAGCAAGAAGGTACAAAAATAGTGATTGTAAACATATTAAGAAGATGTTGGGGACATGGTATTCTCAGGGAATTAATTCGTCACTAGTTAAGATAGTTAATTAGGGAACATTATTAATAACCATTTTAAACTCAAATCACTAGCGTAGAATTGACTTACTTCTTTAGCATTAACTCCCTAAGTTGTAGAATCCTAGACACTAATTTTCGTTGAGTTTTAAATCTTAAACATGCATGTTAATCAGGTCTGATACGACCCACAAATTGCTTAAACAACAATTTCCATTGGCCTAAGCCAATTTACTCATCTAACGTTCCTTTAGAAATTTAATCGAACACTTTGGTGCGTTAAAAAACCTAGCAACATAAACTAGGTGATCAAGCCAATTTCAGCATTAACAACAATGATATATGAAGATCCATTAGATATATCCGTAATCCAATTATCCCAAATCAAAAAATCATGAAACCCTCTGTGAGAAACCTTAACCCCAACTAATGAACTACTCACACATGTTCACCAAACAATCACAAGAAAATTCTAGAGAAAACATGATGTAATTGTAACATAAATAGATAGAGGGTTCAAAAATCTTCTCCAATTAGAGTACAAGATGAATATTCTCCCTCATTAAACAAAGGCTCAAAAGTCTGGTAAAAAATTTCAAAGATAGCGTAATAGAAACTATATTTTTGTCCTAGGTTAATAACAAAAGATTCTCTCATCTTTTTGGGTCCAAAAGGAAATAATTCAGATAAAAAGGAAATTTCAAATCCAGAACTAGGCAAGTGATCGATTGATCATGTGATGCGATGAATTGATCACATGTTGTTGCAAACTTCTGACCGATCCATCGATTTTCTGATCGCTCGATTATGTTTTCCTCAATTGATTCCTTTTTTAAATCTTCATAATAAATCTGTAGAATCATGTAGATACTTCTTCTTTCTTTCAAATGCACCCAAACGTCTAAGAAACCTGAAAAAAGAACAAAGTAAACTCTAAATACGACAAATGAACGTAATAAAAATCATAGACTTTATGTAAAAGCTGTAATAAAAATCGATAAAAAGCAATATATCAGTAGTGCATGAATTTGATTTTGTGTGGTTTGAATTTACCAAATAACGGTGAACTTAATTTAGCTTAGTTGATATGAAATCATAAACCGTATGAGCCAGAGTTTGAAGTTTGATGAATGATGAACGATTCTACTATGTAGAAATGAGTGAAACCAATGAGCATTGATTCTTGTGCTTGAAATGGTTTATAGTTTAAACTCTTACTTAGTATATCATTTGGTTTTCAATTATCTTTTGGAACTTATATTTAGGTACCAAATTCAATCAAAACACCAACAAGGAAAGCTCACAGAAGAGACTCTAAGAAAATTAAAGGCGAATCCAAGAATCTCCAATTGAATTCATTTCATCTCTAGGCCAAGTTCCTCTACCACACACTTCCGTACATAACTCCATGTAAGTATCACATACTCATTGTAAATACCATTTGTTTTTATGTTTATTTTGCGTGTTTAAAGTTCTCCTCTCTTTAGCGTTTATCTACACCGAGACGGTGAGATTTAAGCCTGAGGAAGGTATTAGTTGCTAATGATGTTTTAGTTGTTTTTTCTTTTAAACCCGTGAGTCTCATGTGTTGCATTGTAAATAGCTAAAACATATAAAAACATAAAAATAAAATTTTTTAAAGAATTTTCCAAAAAGGTCATGTAGTTTGCATTCATATGAAGATGTTTAGGTGATTAGTAACATTTAGGTTGCATTAGCATATAGGGAAATGACATGAATTGCCTTGTAAATAATTTTTTTCATGTTGGAAATGAAATATGCTTGCTAGTAGAAATATATTGGATGAACCATTGTGAATAATTTTGAAAATCCATGCTTAGAATTTACCGCCTAAAGCATCTTTGCTAAGATTGAAGCTTGTTTAAGTTGAAACCAGTCCCACTAAATAAAATCTTAATGAATTTAAGAACTCTCACTTATGGGCTTGAAATACTAAAACCATGGTAAAAGGCTAATACATTTAGATTATCTTTGCATAATTCTACCGCTCTTGTTAATCCAAATGGTCACTCTCATCTTTATTGTGGTTACCTCACCCTCAATTACTAGACCTTTTCTTTTAAACTCTATGTTACTTTCATATGTGAACGCCTCTTTTGGAAGGTGTATACATGGAAAAAAATTCGTGTAAACTGAAATTGAACGACATGGTCTATGATTCTTTAGAGTTAGCATCGCTTTAAGGTTAACTAGATTTATAAGGAGGTAGTTATAAGTGTCAATACGGGTCTAGAATTTGTTTTGGTGTACATTGTGTTTGAAACAATGGAGAATACATTTTTAAGAAAATAATTATTTATCTTTGTTCATGGTAGTGGAAAAGTTGTGAAAAGAAATAAATAGAAAATTAAAGAAAAAGGAAAAAGGACACTAGAGACATTTAAAAATTTAAAAGAACAATTATCTCCAACTTTGAAAGGAATTAGCAATAAAATTAACACAAATTGGGTCAATAATAGACATTTTGGAATGCAGGATCATGCTGATACGTCAGAAAATTGGCAATATTTTACAAAATTCCCGTTGTTTGATCGAGCTGACATTTTCAAACAAGATAGCCACATGAGTTATATTTAATTTGGAGGTGGTTTGAAGGAAAGGCAATGGTGCGATCAAAATTTATAACCATTTTAATGAACACATGTCAAGCTGACGACCAGATAAAGACCCACAAAAAAGGAAGTGGTGACTTTTTAAAAAATGGAAAAAATTCCCACGGATTGGTAGATCCTTCCCTCGATGCCAAAATTTTCCAGAAAAGTGATCTAGACCCGCCATAAAATACCCAAATCGACTTGGATACCTATATAATAGTGAGACTCATGTTTTTAGATTCATTATGCTATTTTTAAGTTTTCTAAGCAAATTTTGAGCTTTGTAATTAAGAGGGAGACGATTCCACTTTGTACTTTAATTTGAGAAAAATTCTAAACTCTCACTTTTACCTTTAGTTAATTACAATTATGTTTTCCGAAAATTCATGTTGTGATTGTTTGATTGCCATGAGTGAGTAGTTCATTGTTGGGTTTAAGGTTCTCACAAAGGAAACTAATGATTTTTTGTTTATTTATGTTTATTAGATTGAGGATTAATCTTATGGATCTTCATATATCTTTGTTCTTAATGCTGAAATTATCTTGATCGCCTAGTTTATGTTATTAGATTGTTTAACACAGCGAAATTGTTCGATTAAATGCCTGAAAGAATGTTAGATGAGCAAATTTTATTACACCAATAGAAGTTGATGTTTAAGCAATTTATACGAACATATCAAACCTGATTAGAATGCATGTTTAGGATTTGAAACTCAATAAAAGTCATTGTTTAACATTATGTAACATAGGGAGTTCGTGCTACGAAAGTAGCTTGATTCTAAATTAGTGATTTGAGTTCAAGACAATTTTAATTTGTTCTCTAATCAATTATTTGATATAAAACTGAAATGATTTCCCTTAGAATATCATGTGTCCAACACCTATTCTGATTTATTTACAACCTCAACTTCTTTGCCTTTTATTGTTTGCTTTCTTTTAGTTGTTATTTACTCTTTAGTAATCTCATTTACAAACCCCTTATTGCCTTAGCCCGTGACTGTGTTTATTTTCCGTACGTGTGATCACTGGTATATGTGGGTCTATTCTGGATAGACTACTATGAGCTCATTTGTGCACTTGCATATAGTTATTAGGTGACACCCGAGCCTATCAAGACATATAGACTTTTGGTTTGGTAATGAACTCTCACTTTCAATGTTCTTCTTTAGGAAAGTCTTTGCTTGAGGACAAGAAAAAGGCAGATCCGGGAAAGTTGATGTTTGTATAAATTCCGTGAGTATAAATCTTATTCTCATTAGTTTTGTTCATGTTTCAAATCATTTAGTAGGCATAAGCATAATTTTGAGTTTCATTTAGTCATATTGTGTTACATTAGATTTCTAACCTATATTTATTGTTTTATATTGCAAATATACACTTTTTCATGTGTTTAGGAGCTAATAATCATAAGGGAGTATGCGAAAGCTAACGAGGAATTTCAAGGGCCAAGATAAGAGGGAAGGAATGAAGAAGTGACAAAAATGGAGATTTGATCGAGCACCAGTCTATCAATCAATCGATTAGAACAAAATGATCGACCTTCAGTTGGTCACCTGGTCGATCATAATGCAGATTTCACAAGAGTATCCGATCGACCATTATCGATCAAAACTTGTTTTTCAGCCCATATTGAACATGATTCGACCCATTTTTTCATGGATTGATCCTATTTGATTCCCTTTAGTATAAATACAATCTTAAACCTTGTAAAAATCTAAGCTTGAACTTCTTTGAGCCTCTTTTAGCTAAGATCAAAAACATTTGTTGAATCTTGATTACTTTCATGAAATATCGAGTTCTTCTTATCTAATCCTCTTTCTTAATCATGTTTATCTATGATTCTATTGTTTTTGCATGTTCTTTAGCTATATATGAGTAGTCTCATAGATGCGGATTGTTGGTTACTAGATTCAAGGATGATTCAGTGTTGGTGAATGGTGTCTGTTGCTTGGTCCTTATAGATTCACATGTTTAGAGGATGCTTATAGCTAGATTAGGCTTGAGAAATTTAATTATAGACTATAGGAATTTCACGTCCAAAAGGTGTTCGATTAAAATCATGAGAGAACTTTAAACATGGTTGTCATTATCAACCTATGAAATTAATTGATTGAGATGATTTGTTAGTCTATAGGACTTATGCTTAACAATTATTAGTTGCTTAATTATCATTAGAAGATTTGTATAATTAAGTGATTAGTAAATGGATTAGTCTCATATGAATGTTTTAGTTGACTGGTTATGGTCATTGAATGATTCTTATTGCATAATTGTATCAATGATCAATACTTGAAAATCATAAATGAGTGGAAGAAGTGGCGGCATGGAACTTGCAAGCCCAAAGGTCTATATTCAACTATGTGGATTGACTTGGAAGCTTATTGGCAACTACAAAAGATGATAGAGACTTTACAAACAAATTTTCTGAACTGGCAAACGATAAAGGTGGAAAAGGAATGTCGACGCACAATGCTAGTGCAAAGTATACTAAGCAATGGAATATAACAATGGTAAGTTTTAAAATTGCTATTTCCTTTACTTATTTTTTTTTCACTTGTTTTGGACAGTTGAAAGGGAAAGTGTGTGACTTGATTGGTTTGAGGTTATCAAAGAATGCACACCAACAAAAAAGCTGGTGATGTTGAGGTTTGAGATTATCATATTTTGCATGAAATAGTTAGCATTTACTAGAGATTTCCTTGCATTTTAGGGGATTTTAGGATGATTCAATCCGTTTCTAGAGTCTAGAGTAAGAAAGTTCATATAGGAGTCTTAGATGTTGCATTTGTACATTCTTTTTCTCTCCTTCGACCCCATTTCAGGTTGCCTTGACAAAACCGAGTGAACCCGGAGATTAGGAAGCAAAAACGAAAGTGTTGAGCACCAAATTAGCTGACTGGCGGTTGAAGGAGTTCTGCCTGGCGGTCGACACCAGCCTCCTAGACCGCCATCCTCACCTCAAAGCATCCTGGCGGTAGAAGCCTCTCTGTCTGGCGGTCTGCACCATGATCTGGACCACCAGGTTTTTTCCAGGACACACTCGGCGGTCGAACACCCTCAGGTTGGCGGTCTGCACCACCTCCTGGACCGCCAGTCGGCATGCATTTCAAGAAAAACCTATCTTTTCGACCCGGTTTGTCCCGGGTCGGCCCGAACCGCTTTCTTTTTAGTATAAACACTAATTTCTGCAACTTGAAGAACCCTAAGTTTTCTTTTATTGTGTGTTTT
>OVAN01001367.1:0-41841 GCA_900406275.1 Anastatica hierochuntica
TCTTCTCCTTCTCTTCTCTTTCCCCAAAACCAAATTATCCACAGCTCTATTACACAGCATACAAAATCGGAACAATACACAATGAATCGAAATTCAACAAGCAGAAATTTCCAACACAAAAGTGTTTTCAGACTCACCGATTCAATAGACAAACGGAATCGTTTCTACTCGACGGAGATAATGGCAAGCCACGGTGGTTCACTNAGTGGTTCACTCGTAACCGGAAAAATTCTTCCGACGTCGAAGATCCACGGTCACACCCAAGTCCGATTTAAAGAAGAAGCCAATCAACATATCGGGTCGGGTATTTCAATACCTGATTGGGTCTATTCCGGGTTAAAATTTAATTTTGGGCTAATTTGAGCGGTTGGTACAAAATCTGTTTAATTTTTGGGCTAATTAGAGCGGCCCAAAATGTTAGTTGGGCCTAGACTTTATTAAAAGGCCCGTATAAAAATACGGTCTAAAATACTCGGTTTATACTCGGTTTGTACGCGGTTAGCGCGCAAATCGAGGTCGATTTAATGTCGGTTATCGTGGGAAAACGGAGTCCGTTTCCCGTTCAAACGGGGTCCGTTTGATTGACACGTGTCCGTTCCGCGTAGGACACGTGTGTGATTTTTTTTTTTTTCCCGTCTTCGTTTCTGTGTTGAAAAAACCATAGCTTTCGTCGCCATTCTCTTCTTCCATTTTCGCTTCTCTGAAACTAAAGAAACCCTAAAAAAAAACTTCAAGAATCATGATAAATTTATATATTCGAATGATAAAAAGTGTTGATTTGAGAGAGAAACGAAGATTCTCTCAATCGTTTCTGTTTGCCCCTTTGTAAACCCTAGCGCCGTCGTCGTTCCCGTAAGATCCACTTATTCGTTGTGTTCGTAGTCTGAATTGGATTCTACAAAGTCAAGATTCTAATGATTTATGATCAATTTAGTTGACCATTTTGTTTCTGTAGGTCCAAGGTATGTTCTTTGCTTCGCAGAAACGAGAGTTGCCAAAGGCTTTCAAGTTATTCTCAGGTATGTTCATCTACGTTCCCTTATCTTCTGTAGGCGGAACCTTTATAACATCAAACTTGTTTGGAAGAAAATAGACTCTTTATCAGTAGTGGCTATCAGCTGCTTAAGCATAAACATATTAGTGATGAAAGGAAGTCTAGGAATCACTTACAATGCATTTTGTTGGTTGTAAACTTATGGGGGTGTGAACAATTCTCGTCTATGCTTTCATGGCAGAAACCTTCCCAATATCACACGTAACACTCTTCTCTGATCTATGCTTTCTTGTTTCTATCTTCTTCTTCTTCTTCTCTGATCGCATTTTGTTTCTTATTATGCAGGAGAGGTCTCTAATCATACAAAATCTGAGGCACGAGTGGAACATTTCTGAAGATACTTACAACTTTGTTGCAATCAAGATCAAGAAATATCTTGAGAACCCACAAGATTGTCCTGAGGAAGAAGAAAGGCCATTGATCATCTCTGTAAGGATTCAATCCTCTTCTCCATATCCAAAACAGAGAAGTAGACAACACTGAACAAAGCTTTTAACTTGAGCAGGAAGAGAAGGCAGCTTTGAGTCCAACTACTTGTGTTCCTAACTCTGGCTTGTATCTCAACCTTGGTCTCAAGTGTCAAGCCGTAGATATTAGGACATGGATTGATGCTGCTGTTTCTCACCATCTGCATTCGCTTAGAGTTATCTCTACTTTTGAGATAGAGCCCATCAGGTTGTCGGGTAGTCTCTATACATGTGGAACGCTAGAAACTTTGAAGCTCGTGCGTGCATAGCTTTCTTTTGGATGTTCCTTTTTTACGTTTGTCTCCCATCTCTCTCATAAACCTAGACCTTCAAGAAGTGGATTACGCCGAGAAAGAGTCCTTTGCAAGGCTTTTATCCGGTTGTCCTAAACTTTATCGTCTTTCTATCGTACAAGAGAAGTTGGACATTGCTCTTGTGGTGCCTTCTTTAAAAATGTAACAGATGATGAATCAAGGAAGAGGCCAAAAGGTTAGTGGATTTGTGATAGATGCTCCTTCTCTTATGTACCTTTACATTGAAGATGATGTCCTTTACGACTTCCATGTTCCATCGAAATGAGTATATGCCTAAGTTAAGAGTTGCATTTGTTGAGATGACACATAAAGTTGACCACAAGTTTCTTAAAGCTTTTACTTCCGTTCGTCACCTTTGTCTATGTTTATCATTGTCTAAGGTGAATCATATTTCTCATACATTAGATTGATATTTGAGTATTATTTATCTCCTTTGTGTGCATTGTTTGTTGTGTTGTATAGGTGATTCCTTCTTCTCACATGATCTGCCACCGCTTTATTCAACTAGAAATAAATACATGTGTGATCTTCTCACTCATTTGCTCCAAGTTTCTCCCAAGCTAGCGATATTAATTGAATTTTAAAACTGATTGATTGCAAGTAAATTACATAGTTAAGAGTATATATATAAGTTATAGGTAGTGCCTTTCTCTATCACGATTTTTAGATATAGTGTCGTTCTCGTTGCTCTCTTTGTCATAAATTAAAATTTCTCTATAATAATGCAAACAAATAGAGGCTTAACTAACACAAGAGGAAAAATCTTTCTTATCCATTTTGGACTAGTTTTAAAACTCTATAAACGTTAGTACGTTATTAGAACACAATCATCACTACATATATATATGAATCTAGCCATACTATAAATGGTCAAATTTAAATACCTAAGACACATACTATTGAATCTCCTTTATACTTTATACTACTCTTGTTTTAAGATAAACTCAAACGAAAAATGCATATATAGTACATATATATAATGATTAAATGCATAACTATTTTAACTTTTTGGTAATGCTTTGAATTATTAGGTTATTGGATGATGATTTGTATGGTTGCATTGTGCTTAATATGATGACGTGTCAACATGATCCTATGACTCTGATCCACGTAAGCCTAAACTGTGGGAAGTTGTAAAATGTGAACTGATTGGTTGATGCGTAAGCCAAGTGGATAAAGTGTCCCGACCATGTGTGCCCGACATGATGATTTTCCTTTATTCTATTCCTAAATAATTGAGAGTGTCCAAAAACATTATAATATTTTTATCATCAAAAGTTGATTATTTTAGGTAATTTTCTTTTGGTGATTGGCTAATTTTAGGTCAAAATAGAGACACAAATATAGATTTAACTAAAAATAATGCATCTCTTTGTTACTTTTTCTTCTAACTAATCTTATAATACGAAAGCATAGGGTGCGATCAAAAGCAACATAAATTTTCTTATAAACCTAACATACCTTTACACGACTGACTTCAACGTTTGATATGTAATGTATTATTCATTTAACCATATACATCTATACTTTAATATGCTAGATTACGTTTTGTTTAATTGCTATAGCTCAATGAGTAACTATGGCTCACAACGAGTATATAATAATATTTTGTAATTCGTAAATATATAATCAAGGGGATAATTATTTTCTTTTCCCATTATAAGACCATTATGCTTATATTTGGCTAACGAACTTATTCAATACCAGAAGAGTTGTAACGCATGCATGCATTCGCATGTGACATGTAATAATTTTACGATTTTATATATATTCATCCAGAACGTTCCTCAAATATTATAGTTTTAGTTAAAAATGTATTTACTATTACTTATATACAAAATTTAGAATAATTCATTTTTTGGAAATCAAGATTTATTTCTGTGTGCAATATTTTTGTAAACCACTAATCATATTTATAACCAACCACCATATCCATAACAAAAAAAAAAAAGAATGGATAAAGTGGGCTCAACCATGTTTGAATCAGATTCACCAAATTAAAATTTTAATTTATTCAATTTCTATTTCAAATCACAAAAAATTGATACTAATTCTATAACCATAAAAATTTGATAGTAATTTATATAACCATTAAAGGCAAAAAAAATCCACCTCATAAAAAACATTCGCCAGGTGTTTTTCGACCAACCCCCACGCACTTTTAGCCAAAACTATTAGGCCAAGTGGCCTACTTTTTAATTAATCAAATTAATCTCCTTATCCATACCCGACCCGACCCGACCCGACCCGACCCGAGTCGGTTCTATATACATCTCAGATGTAAAAGATACGTATAGTACACTTCAGAGATATATAATTTTGTAAGGCTAATGGAGAATTTGATTGTCTCTTTTGAATATATATTTCCAAAAACTATACAGTGAAGAAAGATATCTTCTATATAGATAAGAGAGAGTTGCTTTCGTATGTGTATTCTCTTTTATGTTCAAAACCGTAGAAGAAGCAAAAAAAAGTTTCTTCCTTTTTTTTTTATTGATTGGTTCAATCCCATCATATCATTTTCTTTGCTTCGATTCTCCCCGCGCAGCCATGGAATCGAGATTTTTCGATTGATTTTGGAAAAGGGCTTCATCGATTTTTGGGTATTGTGATTATGGGCGCGAATATCTCAGGTGGGTTATCGGAATTTGATCGGAACGGTGATGTTTACTCGAGGAAACCCAGATTGGTTGATTTGCCGGAGAATTGTGTAGCTTTGATTATGATGCGGCTTGATCCGCCGGAGATTTGTAGGCTTGCTCGTCTCAACAGGGTCTTTCGTCGTGCATCGTCCGCTGATTTTATTTGGGAATCGAAGTTTCCTTCGAATTATTTGGTTATTGCACGTATGGTGTTTGATGAAATTACTCTGAGGAAATTGATCAAGAAGAATCTTTTTGCTAAGCTTACCAGGCCTAATCTCTTCGACGGTGGCACAAAAGTTCGAAACTTTATCCCATATTCCATCTCTATCTCTCTCTTTTTTTAGAGAAATGATGTTCAAATTTGTATTGTTGATCAGGAGTTGTGGATTGATAAGAACACGGGTCGTCTTTGTTTATCGATTTCTTCAAAGGCATTAAGGATTACTGGAATTGATGATCGGAGATACTGGAGTCAAATCACAACCGATGAATCCAGGTAATAATCAACATTTGAACGATCAAAAGGTGTGCTTTTGTATGCATTTGATGATGAAAATTTTCGACAATCTGATGTGTTTCTTGTCTTGATTTGACCATCTAACCCGAAATCTTCCAATATGTCTGTGCAGATTCCAGTCAGTTGCGTATGTTCAACAGGTCTGGTGGTTTGAAGTAGGAGGAGAGATTGAGATCCAGTTTCCACCGGGAACATACAGTCTCTTCTTCCGAATCCAGCTCGGCAAAACATTCAAGAGGCGTGGAAGGCGAATCTGCAACACCGAACACATTCATGGATGGGATATAAAACCTGTGAGGTTCCAGTTCGCGACTTCAGACAACCAACAAGCTGTTTCACTGTGTTATCTTGACAACAATCCAGGAAGCTGGAGACACTATCACGTCGGAGATTTCAAAGTGGAGAATCCAGATGTATCAACAGGAATCAAGTTCTCGATGACTCAGATCGATTGCACTCACACGAAAGGAGGGTTATGCATAGACTCTGTTTTCATATTACCTAAAGAAGTTGCGAAAGAGTTCAGTGGATCTGAATAGAGTTTTGTAGATATTAGAGTGAGATTTGATTGTTGTAAAGGGTGAGACAATATCTTTTCTTATGAACTTGTGTACAAAATGGTTGGAGTTGTCTCTAGTTTTGTCTGTAGTTTACAAGGTGGTTGTGATTG
Organism: Anastatica hierochuntica; assembly: GCA_900406275.1. Lineage (NCBI taxonomy): Eukaryota > Viridiplantae > Streptophyta > Magnoliopsida > Brassicales > Brassicaceae > Anastatica > Anastatica hierochuntica. Next base: position 5,668 of record OVAN01001367.1, read on the forward strand.
TATATACAAATCCTTATACATTTTGAGATCATAACACTTCTTGTGCTTTGCAGAAGTTGCTTAAAACATGAACATTGAACACATAAGAATGCTTCTTCAGCTTCAAGGTTTCTTGAATTTGTGGCGTGAAGGAAGCAACTGTGTAGTTACAGAGAAGAAAAAGATGTGAACTTGTAAGTGGGTTTGTGGAGAGGAACAGAGAGAGCATACCTGATAACAACAGATGAGGGAAGTGGTAAACCCAAAAGCGCCGGTGACACGAGGAGTAACTATGTATGGAGCTAACTTAAGAAGACCAATGATCACAACAACATCCATACTTGATTTCATCAAAGCTAGAAATCTCTTGTTGTCCTACGGTTTTAACAGATGGAATGAGTTTTTACAAAAATCGAAGAAGATGTGAGTTTATAAAGAGGAGACTTCACTACATGATGCTTTTCTTGATCATCTTTGAGTTCCTTTCTCGTCTTCTTTACAGATGAAGAGAGCCTACCTAGCTCAAGAATCTGATACATGGGGAAGATCAAGAATCGATAAGTGAGGTCGAAGAAAGAGGAGATTAAAGAAAAACCTCGACAAATGTTGAACAAATCTCTGATCCTAGTATGCAGAAAAGCGATATGCGTGCAATCAATTCAGTTCCTGCTTTGTTCTGCAGTGAGATTCAGAACAAGAATGTTTTAAAACACTTAGCAAAGAAAACGAAAACATCGAAAACAATCACTCTCACCTTATATATTCCGGATTTACCAAGCCATACAAATTGATCAAGAAACAAATAGGCAGACGATAGCGCATGCTTCGACTGACAAACAAGATTGAATCAAGATAAAGATGTGAACAAATGTATGTTGTAAGAGTTCTCAACATCTCTTCTTTGTACCTTTCTGAGTAAGACAACAAGAAGTGGAGTCCCTCTATGCACAGGGCTTATAAGATGTTGAAAATCTTTAAGAAACTGCAACATTTGAAGCCATTTTTATCTGAATCAGATAACAGAAACAATCTGAAACCAATACGAAATCGAATTGAATCTGACTTTGACCTTGAGAAGACGGAAAACTTTTCTAGCTAAGCTAGTGTTTTCGTCAACATTATGAGCAGTACCAGGTTTACCACCGCTCAAGAACTTGGAACCAAACTCTATAGCTCTGCATATGTTGTCTCTAGCTTCAGCTTTGTTCAAGTAGAGTACTATAAGAGCAAGCTCGTCTCTGTAAAAACCTAATGCACTCATGTCTTCTCTGCCAAAAAGAACAAACATCACAGAACCATAGATTCAAGAAAACCAAGAAACAGGATCCATATTAAGAGATAGCTTAAAGAATCACTAAACAAACACAATGAGGTTAATGTCGTTTTCTTCCATCGTTTGAGTGTGTCATCAACTATGTGATAAAAGGCGTGTTTGATCATACCTTCTCTTCTTTTCTCTTCTCTTTTCTCTCTTTCCTTGCTTTATAAACAAACAAAACGCACCGTTTCGTTTCAACTTTCTTAATTTTGTTGAATTTTGCTCTAACGAGATTCATTTGATTGTTGTAACTTGTGACACACTTTAGCTGCAAGAAATTTTATCAAGTTCTTGATGACTCAGATTGCACTCACACCAAATACATAAACTCTGTTCTTATATTACCTAAAGAAGTTGCTAAAGAGATCACTTTGTGTACAAAATGGTTTTGATTTTCTCTAGTTTTGTCAGTAGTTAAAAGGTGGTCGTGTTTGTAAATACAGATTCTTAATCCATTTTAGTGATCATAACCCTTCTTGTGTTTTGCAGAAGCTTTGCTCAAAACATGAAATGCTTCTTCAGCTTTAAGGTTTCTTGAATTTGCGACGCGATGGAAGCAACTGTATATAGTTACAGAAACGAAAAACAAATGGAGAATTTTTATAGTAATCGGAGGACAAAAGATGTAAACTTTGAGGTGGGTTTGTAGAGAGTTTTACCAGATAACAAGAGATAATAGAAGAGGTAAAACCAAAAGCTCCGGTGACTCGAGGAGTAACCATCCATGGAACTAACTTAAGCACACCAATGGCTACAACTATATCCATACTTGATCTCATCAAAGCTAGAAATGTCTTGCTATATTTCTGAAGCTTAAGACGATCAAGCTCATAGAGGCTAATGAGTTTGTGAAGCTGATGCACACGGGGAAGATCAAGATTCGATAAGTATGTTTTTGTATAGATCAAAATGTTGTGGATGAGGAGGAAATTAAAGAATAAAACCTCGAGAGCTGTTTTACACATGGATGATCCAAGCATGCAGAAGAGTGATATGCGTCTAATCAATTTGGTTATTTCTTTGTTCTGTGACAAGACTCAAAACAAGAAGAATGTGTTCTAGTCACCAATAGACCAATATGGATATAATATCCTCTCACCTTATATATTCCGGACCAACCAAGCCAGACAAATTGATCGAGAAATAAATAGGTAGAGGAAAATGCGTTTTTCGACTGAAACAAGCATCGAAAAAGATCGAATCAAAACAGAGAGATATGAACTAACAATGTAATGTTGTAATGAGAATTCAATACCTTCCTAAGTAAGACAAGAAGAAGCGGAGTCCCTTTACTCACGGGGCTTATAAGATCTTTAAAATCATTCAGAAACTGCAACATTTTGAATCCATTCTTTTGAAATCGGATAACAAAAACAATGGAGAAAATACGAGAAAAAAAATCCAAAGCACATTACTTAGTGCTTATAGTCCGAAGCGTAAGCAAATGAACCAATCGCTTAGGATATCAAGATTTTATACGAACAATGAAAGCAAAATTTGAAAATGTCGGATTGATACTTATGGTTTATATACCTTGAGAAGACGGAAAACTTTTCGAGCCAAGGTTGTGTTTTTGTCAACATTATAAGCAGTACCGGGTCGTCCACCGCTCAAGAACCTGGAACCATATTGTATAGCTCTGCAAATCTTGTCTCTAGCCTCTGCTTTGTTCAAATAGAGTACTATAAGAGCAAGCTCGTTTCTGGATAAACCTAATGTACTCATCATCTTCTCTCTGCCAAAACAAAAAAAGAAACAAACCCAGAAACAGATTCCATAAGAGAGAGAGAGACCTATTGCTGTTTCTCACTTGTTTAGTGTCGTGTTCTTTAATCTTCAAGCGTGTTAGGTCATCTCGTCTTTCTTTCTTGCTTGCTTTACACACAACCGCAACGCACCGTTTTGAATCAACAACGATCTAGTCTCACGGTTGTTTAATTTACAACCGTCGATCTTTGATTCTATCACACGTGGCAGACTATCGAGGAAAGAGAAGAAAACTAGTCGAAATGGGCTTTTTGAATGGGCCCAGGCCTTTTAGAGGTATTGCTTTTAAGTTGGGGTTAGGAAGTTGTACAGAAGAAGGATGAAGATAGTGTTGTGTCCAAACAGTCGTCACTTTTTGACGGTAAAATTGAATAACGGCCACACAAACCCGGAGGAGGAAAATGGCGGTGGCTTCTCTTAGTGTTTGCTTCTCTGCTCGGCCAAATCTTCTTCTTTGCAGCTTCTCTCGACCCAAAGCTTTTACTTGTAATTTTCTTATCTGATAATATGCGTGTGTGTGTTTATGTTCATGTTTAATAAACACCGTTTTGGCTAATTCTGGATTTCTCTGATGTCAAAAGACAAACTTTTAGCAACTGGGTTTGGTTTAATCCTCTTGAATTCAAATGGGTTTTGTCAAATTTTGTTACTTTTTGAATTTTCACTCACGAAATTCATTTGATTGTTGTAAATCACTTTTGGGTAGTAGCTGCAATGAGTGAGGATCCAATTCGTGAATGGATTCTTACAGAAGGAAAAGCGACTCAGATCACTAAGATTAGTTCAGTTGGTGGTGGATGCATCAATTTCGCAAGCCATTATCAAACTGATGCTGCTTCTTTCTTCGTTAAAACCAACAGGTTTCAGTCTTTTTTCTTCTTTGTGTATATACTTATATATCATTTTGATCTTTCTGATAGATTATGTGGTGGTTTTAGGAGTATTGGACCTGAAATGTTTGAAGGAGAAGCTCTTGGTCTTGAGGCTATGTATGAAACTGGAACTATCCGTGTGCCTAAGCCACACCAAGTAAGTGTTCTTCACTTTCTTTTGTATAATTCTAATGTGATATATATATCTCTACTTGATCTCATTGATTGTAGATTCGTGTTTTGAACAATGTTTTTTAACAGGTTGGGGCATTGCCAACAGGTGGATCTTATATCATTATGGAATTTATTGAGTTTGGGGGATCAAGAGGCAACCAGGTGATAATGATGAATCTGACTATGCTGCTAATGTTGTAAGAAACTTCGATTTTCATGGGTTCATCGTTATTAGTCTTCAGGCTGAGCTAGGAAGGAAGCTAGCTGAGATGCATAAAGCCGGGAAGTCTTCGAAAGGCTTTGGCTTTGAGGTTGACAATACTATTGGCAGGTGGAATGAATCAATCCCATTTTGAAATTTTAGTTCCTTTGGTTAAGTTTCTGTCTTCTCATAAACTTAGCTATTCGATGTGCTTATTTTAGTACCCCACAGATCAATACTTGGTCCTCGGATTGGATTGACTTCTATGGTGAAAAGAGATTGGGTTACCAGCTAAAGTTGGCCAAGGATCAGTACGGGGACTCTTTAATTTACGAGAAAGGTTTTCTTTGTCTCTTCTTTTCTCCGTCGTATTAGATCGTGAGAAGAGATTGGTTTAACAAATGAGGAACTTTTGAACAGGTCATAGACTGATACAGAACATGGCACCTCTCTTTGAGAATGTTGTCATAGAACCTTGCTTGTTACACGGTGATCTCTGGAGTGGGAATATAGCATACGACAAGAACAGCGAACCTGTCATCCTTGATCCTGCCTGTTACTGTATAACCCTTTCTCATCCATAAATTTTCTTGATATATTACCATTTTCTACCTCGTTTAGGTCTCACCAACCGCAGGAATTCCTCTTTAGATGGGCATAATGAGGCAGAGTTTGGAATGTCATGGTGCGCAGGATTTGGAGAATCTTTCTACAATGCATATTTCAAGGTTCCAACACACTTTTCCTTTTCTCTCGGTTTTGTAATCAACTACAACCACTGTGATGGTTCGTTGTTTGCGAATGGATTATATGTTTTCTTTCTCTGACTTTCCTCAAGGTAATGGAAAAACAACCGGGATTTGAGAAAAGGAGGGATTTGTATCTTCTCTATCATTACTTGAATCATTACAACCTCTTCGGCTCGGGTTATCGATCCTCAGCAATGTCTATCATTGATAACTATCTACAGATGCTCAAAGTTTAAGATGAGGAAAGCTGCTTATGATGGGCTCACTTTTGTGTGTATATGTTTATGTTGTGTTTTGGTGTAGTTATGTAGAGCAACCTTGGTGTAAGTTTTCTAAAAATCTGAAAAAATAATTAATTGTTGGTGTATTCTGAGTCAAGACTGTATATAACAGGAAGAAGCTTACATTGATTCACTGACATTGAAATTTTTTGCAGAAGAACACAAAATAAGTTATTAAGAGTTGCATTACAGTCATCAAATTGTTGATATGGCCGAGTTGGTCTAAGGCGCCAGATTAAGGTTCTGGTCCGAAAGGGCGTGGGTTCAAATCCCACTGTCAACATTCTTATTTTCTTTTTTTTAAAAAACACAACACAAGATCTTATTTTCTTTTTTTTTTAAAACACAACACAAGATTTATTAATTGTGTTTCTCCACAAGATTCTTAGTGTTTTGTTCAACAAATATGGAGATTCTTCTCAGTGAAAAGAAAGATGAACAATCCTAAAATCTTGAATATGAAATGTAGATTATTAGCTTGCAAGTGGCTTAAGTTTGGCTTTTTTAATGAATCTTTTAATCTCTTGGGACAATCTCCAAGCAAAGGAAGTAATAATAGCTTTAGAAACATCAAAATCCAGACATAATAATAACCTTAAACTCCAAACATCAACAAAGAGTTCCTTCTACCTCAAAGGACATAATATAGCAGATAACCAAAACTCATAAAGAGCCAAGACAAAAAAAAAAAAAAAATTAAAGCAGCCATGGTTTGAGTTGGATGATTGCTTCAAACCCCCCAATCAAACTCACTTTTTCCTGAAAGAGCATCCTTCAGTGAGCCTAGCCTTTCCTCCTGTAGGCTGGCATAGAACCGTCTGGCAGTTTCCGCATACTACAACGGTCTGCGAGTGACTGAACACGGTAGTACTGCAAATTCAAAAACACAGACTCACCAATAAGTTCTTATGCTTCTTCTTCATCTATGTAATATATCAAATGCGGAATAAGACTTGAGTAACTCTTTTTGAGATCTTACATGTTGAAGCAGCCTTGGCATTTCACATCCTACAACAATATTAATAACAAGAAGATATAATCAGATCAGATAAGAAAACTGTATTATATAATTACTTAAACTAAGAGATTTGCTTGAACAAAGAAGCCAACAATCAAAACAGTTGATGAAATTTCAAAAAGAAAAATTGAACCTTTCAATTCAAAACAGAGTAATTTTAGTTTAATGGAGTTGAATTCATCTTAAATGGTATTTTATAATTGTTTAAACTTAGATATTGGGTTGAATAACAAAGCCAATGATCAAACAGTAGATAAAATTCAGAAAAAATCAAAACTTACAATTCAAAAATGAAAAGAACAAAACTTTCAATTCAAAACAGAATGATTTTGGTTTAAAGGAGTTGAATTCATCTCAAATGGTATTATATAAATAGTTAAATTCAATACAAATGATGGGACAATAACAAAAGCAATAATCAGATTCTGATACGAGTACTAGACAAATCCTTAAACACTAAGTCATGGTTCCATGAGAAAGAATTTGAGAAATGAGTACCATGAAAAAGGAATTGGGAGACTGAACAAGACGCTTGAGCTTGTGCTTCCTCTTCTCAAGCTCAGCTGGTGGGTTAAGCAGATCGATATCGTTTTGAAGAACCTGTTTCATTTCAAAACCATGAGAGATCAAGAACAATAATTTACACACAGAACAAGATTCCTAATAAAAATCGAATCAGGATATAGGGAGAGTGAGAGGAGAGTGAAGTGTAAGAGACTAACCATCTTCGCAAGAATCTGAAGAGAAGAGACGGCAACGAAAAGATCAGCGACGGCAACGATAGGCGAGAGAGATTTTTAGGGTTGCTTACTTTCATTATATACAACACATGACAACCCTAACGCTAACTCTCGAAACCTCTAGTTCAATTAGAGGATTCGGTTCTAAAAAAAAAAAGTAGAGTAAATTTAATCCGACGCACAAAAAATTATTAAGTTGGTTCCATAAATTAAGTTTTCCATTAATAAAGTAGATATTACAAAACAAAACAAAAGTTTATTAAACTTCTCTAGTTTGTTCTTGTAATAATTTTTTTATTAAACAAAGATTCTCACTCATAAATTACTTCGGAAAGGCCCACTATTTTTACTTTTGGGCTTTGCTAAAAAAGCCCATGATCCACGTGATATGAACAATTTAAATTTGTATGGTATGATTTTGGTTTAACTTCATACCGAATAAACCGGGTTATTAAATTGTATTTTGATAAAGAGATCTGTGTGTTAAGTACGCGTGAGGTTTGCCTACAAAAAGGCTTCAAAAAATCCTGTGGCGTTGATAGCGATTGGTTAATTTTTCTGTTTCGATAGCAATCATCTTCTTCTTCTTCTTCGCCACCATTATCTTCCACTCTCGTTTTCAATTCCGAGTGTTTCTCTTCGTCGTTGTTGTCAGATCTCGCTTATGAATGTAAATTTGACAATGGCGTTACTGTGAAAGCCTTCGTGACACTGGATTCTTCTCAAATTTCATTTGATTGCTTATAGATTCAGAGTATGATTTTGTTTGTCTCTCTCTCTTCTTCCCGCCTTGCTTCCGCCGTTCGTTGCTTGATTTTAGGGTTTTCAGTTTGAAACAGGGATGCCGCTAAAGCGAGGGTTATCGGGAGTTAACCGGATTAGAGGAGGAGGTGGTGGTGGTGGCCGTGGCGGATCTCGATCGGCTCTCGTGCTTCTCGTCTTCTTCTGTATTTTCGCGCCACTTGTCTTCTTTGTAGGTCGAGGAGTATACATCGATTCCTCAAAAGGTATGCAATATGCATATTACTTTTTCTTGTTTACACTTTTTGCAGTTTGGTTTATCTAATGAGCTTTTAGTTTCATTACTTGCAGATTATTCAAATGCTTCTGTGAAGCAGGTGGGCTTAAAGTTTATTAAGTTCTCTGTTTGTATGTTTGAACAAATGTAAGGATGTTGTTTAATTAGATTACTTGATGCAGAATGTTGACTGGAGAGAACGCTTAGCAATGCAATCTGTTAGATCTCTTTTCTCGAAAGAGGCAAGTCTAAATCCATGGAAATGTTGTTTGGTTAATTCTTTCTTCGACGGTTCTTCTGAAGTTTGCTATGTTTCTTAGGTACTAGATGTTATTACAACCAGCACAGCTGATTTGGGTCCTTTTAGCCTTGATTCTTTCAAGAAAAACAATTTGTCAGCGTCGTGGAGAGGATTAACCGGAGTAGATACCTCCTTTAGATATTCTGAGGTGCGGTTCATTGTGCTATCTGATTTGCTTATTTCGTTTTCTTTTCCAAAGTTCTTTCCTCGATTCTTTTGGCTCATAGTTTTCGTCGTTTGATCTACTTGAAGCAGGATCAAACTAGTCCAGATGTCAAATCTATTATCCCCAATGAAAAACGTGACAGTACTTCAAAAGGTACTAGCTTTTACTTAAGTTCTGAACTAAGTTGAGGCTTTCCATCTCTGATTCTTGTATGTATCATTGGCTTAGATGGTAGCCATCAGAAAGTTGAGACACCGGCAAAGCTTTACAGAAGGGTAATTAGTATTTACTTAAGTTCAGAGTCTTCCTGCATCAAATGTTTTTAGAGAAATATAGTGCTCTGAGTATCTTGTTACCAACATTTTCTGTATCCATCTTTAAACTTTCAGCAACTAAGAGAGAAAAGACGTGAGTTGCGAGCTAATGAGCTGGTGCAGCACAATGATGACACCGTTTTGAAACTCGAAAATGCAGCCATCGAACGCTCCAAGTCTGTTGATTCTGCTGTCCTTGGAAAATACAGTATTTGGAGAAAAGAAAATGATAACGATAACTCTGATTCAAATATACGCTTGATGCGGGATCAAGTAATACTGGCAAGAGTCTACAGTGGTATTGCAAAAATGAAAAACAAGAATGATTTGCTTCAAGAACTTCAGGCCCGACTTAAAGATAGTCAGCGTGTTTTGGGTGAATCAACATCTGATGCCGATCTTCCTCGCAGGTAAAATGCTTTATTTTCCCAGAGATGATTTCTACTAGTTACCTTCTTTTGACTGCTCGCATTCTTAAAGTAACCATCTCCATCAATTACTTTTCATCTAGTGCACATGATAAACTCAGAGCCATGGGTCAAGCCTTGTCTAAAGCTAAGATGCAGCTATATGACTGCAAGTTGGTTACTGGAAAGCTGAGAGCAATGCTTCAAACTGCTGATGAACAAGTCAGGAGCTTAAAGAAGCAGAGTACTTTTCTGGCTCAGTTAGCTGCAAAAACAATTCCAAATCCTATCCATTGTCTATCGATGCGCTTGACCATCGATTACTATCTTCTTTCTCCAGAGAAAAGAAAGTTCCCTCGCAGTGAAAACCTAGAAAACCCTAATCTTTATCATTATGCCCTCTTTTCCGACAATGTATTAGCTGCATCGGTGGTCGTTAACTCAACCGTCATGAATGCCAAGGTATATAACAATCATCTCTTATCACTCGATATATGCTCAGACTTGTATGTTTGCAGAATCAAAACTGAAAATAGATTTGTTTGGTGAATTGTTTTTTACAGGATCCCTCAAAACATGTTTTTCACCTTGTGACGGATAAACTAAATTTCGGAGCAATGAACATGTGGTTCCTCCTAAACCCACCTGGACAAGCAACCATACATGTGGAGAACATCGATGAGTTTAAGTGGCTCAATTCATCTTACTGCCCTGTTCTGCGCCAGCTTGAATCTGCTGCGATGAAAGAATACTATTTCAAAGCAGATCATCCAGCGTCAGGATCATCAAACCTCAAATACCGAAACCCTAAATATCTGTCCATGTTGAATCACTTGAGATTCTACCTCCCCGATCTCTATCCCAAGCTGAACAAAATCCTCTTCCTGGACGACGACATCGTTGTTCAGAAAGACTTGACTCCACTCTGGGAAGTCAACCTGAACGGCAAAGTCAACGGTGCAGTCGAAACCTGTGGAGAGAGTTTCCACAGATTTGACAAGTATCTCAACTTTTCCAATCCTCACATCGCCAGGAACTTCAATCCAAACGCTTGTGGATGGGCTTACGGGATGAACATGTTTGACCTAAAGGAATGGAAGAAGAGAGACATCACTGGTATATACCATAAGTGGCAAAACATGGTAAAACAAATAACTCTTTGCATCAAGTAGTCTCATGATGTTGGACTATTAGTATTCATATTTTTGCTCATTATGGTTATTTTTGTTGGTGTTTAGAATGAGAACAGGACACTATGGAAGCTAGGGACATTACCACCAGGATTAATAACATTCTACGGATTAACACATCCGTTAAACAAGGCCTGGCACGTTCTCGGACTTGGATATAACCCGGGAATTGCCACGAAAGACATTCGGAATGCAGCAGTGGTGCACTATAACGGGAACATGAAACCGTGGTTGGAGTTAGCTATGTCCAAGTATCGACCGTATTGGACTAAGTACATCAAGTATGATCACCCTTATCTTCGTCGATGCAACCTTCATGAATAAAGATGAAGAAAATCAAATCCTTTTTAGATTGATTTGAGGTAATTACTACTAATAAAAACTTGTTTTGTTCCCTTTTTCATTTCCTCTTTGATTCCACACATTGGTAATTTATTTATTCATATCTTTGTTTAGTCATTCTTTTTCTTTCTGGTTTAAAATGCCAATTTTAATTTTATATTTTTTTGCAACTTCCTTTGTCTTGGAATAAAATTTGCAATTTTTCTTGTTTTGGTCAGAAAAATTGGACAATATTTTCAAACTCAAACTCAATTGGACAATATTTAACCAATAAGTATTTTTGATTTGATATAATATAGATTTATACAATAAAATTGTATTATCCTAATTACTCTGAATTTTATTTAATATATTACTAGTTTGGGTATCAAACAAGTAATAATTATTATCAGTTGGGCCGGCTCTGATCCATAAGTTATTTGTCACCGTTGAAGAATGCATTATATATCAAAGCCCAATAAGTATATAAGATGGGCTTTAAATAATTATCACTATTAATACAAATTTACTAAATCGCCCCTCGCGAGAGAAGAAACACTCAGAGAGGAAGAAGATCAAAAGCACTGAGAGAAAGCAGAGAAGAAAATTTCGGAAGTTAAAAAAACCCTAACCCTCGACGAATCGATGGAGAGAGACGAAGAGACAAGTGGGCCAATGATGGAGATGTGCACTAACGGCGGCGAACAGACATCTAATCGGAAACCTATTATTAGTGGCGAACCGCTCGACATCGAAGCTTACGCGGCGCTTTACAAAGGTCGCACGAAGATCATGCGGCTTCTCTTCATCGCTAACCACTGTGGAGGGAACCAGACGATTCAGCTTGAAGCGCTAAGGATGGCTTACGATGAGATCAAGAAGGGAGAGAATACTCAGCTGTTCAGAGATGTGGTTAGTAAGATTAACGGGAGGCTTGGGGACAAGTACGGTATGGATTCGGCTTGGTGCGAAACTGTCGAACGTCGTGCTGAGCAGAAGAAAGGAAAGCTCGAGAATGAGCTTAATTCGTATCGGGTACTTGGGTTTTTTCTCTTCGATTTTATTTCCTAATTTGCTTCGAATCGTTTGCGATTATATTGATAAACATCTCAATTAGTTTCTTAGAGAATGAAGTATATGAAGTTGTTGATGTTTTACTTAGTGTGTGCTTGATACGGTTCTCGATTCATTGCTCTGAGGATGAAGTGTGTAGTGTTGTTTATTTGCTGTTTAGCGATGTGTAGACTTTAAATGGTAATTAGCTTGCTTGCTTCTGGATATGGTAATTGCATAAATGTTGAGAGTCTTCTTCTATTTTTTGATTATTCAGACAAATTTGATCAAGGAAAGCATCAGAATGGGTTACAATGATTTTGGAGACTTCTACTATGCGTGTGGCATGCTTGGAGATGCTTTCAAGAATTATGTCCGAACTCGAGACTACTGCACCACTGCTAAGCACATTATTCACATGTGTATGAATGCGATTCTTGTCAGTATCGAGATGGGCCAGTTTACTCATGTTACAAGCTACGTGAACAAGGCAGAGCAGACTGCAGAAACCCTTGACCCTATTGTAGTTGCAAAACTCCGATGTGCTTCTGGCTTGGCCCATTTGGAGCTGAAGAAGTATAAGCTCGCTGCTCGGAAGGTTTGTATTGTTGTATCCTTACGCTCAAGTGTGGATCTCATATCCTATCTGGTATTGTATTTTGAAATCCAATTGTTGAATGAATGTTTTCTTCTGCAGTTCTTGGAAGTTAATCCAGAACTTGGGAATTCCTATAACGAGGTCATTGCTCCTCAAGATGTTGCCACGTATGGAGGACTTTGTGCCCTTGCAAGCTTTGATCGATCAGAATTGAAGGCATTTATCCCTTTGGCTTTTTTATATTTCTTTGCCATTTTATGTTTGCTTCCTTGGTCTACAACTCCGTATTTTAATGTGACAGCAAAAAGTAATTGACAATATCAACTTCCGGGATTTCTTGGAGCTGGTACCAGAAGTGAGGGAACTTATCAACGATTTCTATTCCAGGTAACATCTTTCTTGCAAGACCCTTTGTGTATCTCTCATGCATTTAACTAAACGGTGACTTTTGAACCAAGGGAAATTAGATATACTTGGCACTATGACAACATTTACTCAACTAAGTCCCTGGTGATCAACAAGTCTTTTGAATTCAGAATTTATTCTAATCATTGACTCTAGCCAATTCCATTAGCTGTTAGTTATGCTGATTTCTACTCTGTCTTGCTTGTGAAGATTGACAATTCCATTTTCGTATATGTATCAACATTGGATAGGATATTCGTCTATTATCGTTGAGTCTTATGTTTAATGTTGTTTGTTTGCAGCCGCTATGCTTCCTGTCTGGAATATCTAGAAAGCCTCAAATCGAATTTGCTTTTGGACATCCATCTCCGTGATCACGTTGACACACTGTATGATCAGATAAGGAAGAAGGCATTGATCCAATACACACTGCCATTTGTGTCTATTGATTTGAGCAGGATGGCTGATGCTTTCAAGACTAGCGTCTCTGGGTTAGAGAAGGAACTCGAAGACTTGATCACTGACAACCAGATTCAGGTCTGTTCTGTTTCCAGAAAGAACATAGTTTTATTATTTTCTGTCATTTCATAACCTTACGAAGGCTTCTTTTTCCCAATCCCGAACAGGCACGGATTGACTCACACAACAAAATTCTCTATGCAAGACACGCGGATCAGAGGAATGCGACTTTCCAAAAGGTACTTCAAATGGGAAACGAATTCGATAGAGATGTGAGGGCTATGATGTTAAGAGCCAACCTCCTTAAACATGAGTATCATGCCAGAGCTGCCAGAAAACATTGAAAGCGATGACATACACTTCGCTTATCTGAGAGGTAACGACTGTCTATTCCAAAGTTCATTATGTTGCCTATTGTGGGAGATTGATTTGGATTTTAGTTATTGGTCTCTTCTCTTGTTCTTGCTTGTGTTTGTCGTTACTTCTAGTTGAAGGTTCTTTGAAAGTATCATCTTCGAGGACTTATGAATCAAATCCTAAGTGTGAAACTGCAGTCGAATGAATCATGTTGGAAAGTGAAAATGGTCAAAAGATTAGAGTTATAACATTGCATGGGCCTATATGATTATCTCTATATATATCCATGTGGGGGCTCAAATCTCAATCTCCCAACTAATAACCATCTCTTTTTGTCAACTCATATTTGTTATTTTATGTGATAGTTTGTACACAGATGTCGATCTATAATTCTGAGGTTTATTTTTTAATTTTCTAGAAATAAAAAAAATCAAAAACAGTGAAGTCCCATCTTTTTAAGAAGTACAAGATGTAGGCTAGGTGTGAACTTTTGATTTTTCTGATGTCTAATAACTTTTGATATTTAATCACTTGATAGCTACGTTTCAATAAGATAATTTTCTTCTTCGCTTGGGGAACTAAAACTAATAATCATATTGTATAATATCATTTATCTTAAATAGTTCTTCTCTCTAGAGTTGTTACTCTTTGTTTTGATATTGATTTTATGTATGTGGCAGCCTAATAATGAATGGGAGTTATTCGAACAAAACGAGGAATTGGGCAGATTACTTTATGTAAGAACCTATTTGGTTTTTCTATGAGAGAGTCGATGAACATTTTGAGCCAAAGTAAAGGTATTGTTGTAATATGGAGATGGTCCATTATTAATTTAATCCAACTATTTATTATTGAATGGTTTTGCCTTTTTAAATAAATGGGTCTTAGGTAGCATCGCAATAACTCACATAATATTACTCAAAACACACAAACCGTAGATTTATGATTCCACCAAATTTGGAAGATCGGCCCTTAAATTTTTTGCGTACTCTACCATCAAAACAACATGCGTCTTCTTTATGTGTTTCTTTTTCTTTCATTTAAAGTGTTAAAGACTAGACCAAATTTTGATCAAATTATTTTACTAATATGATTGTTGTTACACGAACACTCGTATACTAAAAAAATTACGTTATAACTTCGTATTTAGTAAGCAAAAAACATGCTCTATAGTAATACACATCGTGTAGAAGGGGTAAAGCGGTAATTTTGGTATATGAAGTGGACTTTTAATAGCAAAAAAATGTTAAAAAGAGTCAAAGCCAACTTTTTTTTCAATGGGTTTGTGTAAGGCTTTGCATGACTCCACATCTCTCTCTTTCCCCTTTTTATCCTTTTCTTCTTCTTCTTTCTTATTTTTATTTTAAATTAATTATAAAAAAAACCATTTTTATATCGTCCTTATTTTCTTCGTCGTTTCTTTCTATCGTCTTTTTCCTTTGCGATTTATTGCGTTTCTCTCTCTCTCTCTTTCATGGACATGCACCGAAGCGACAAAACCTTTCTAACAGTTTAGGGCTTTTTCCTCCTTCACTTCACCTTCTCGTCCATTCATGGCGGATTCCTTCAACTAATACTTTCTCTTACTACTTCAAACGATTTCAATGAATTTCAACGGTTTTCTCGATGATGGTTCCTCCGGCGATGGAGCAGCGAAGCTAATCTCCGACCATGTTCCTTACAATAACCACTTCTCTTTCTCCTCTTCCGCCGCCGCCGCCACCATGTTCGGGACTTCCATTTCTCCTCCTCCTCCTCCTCACCATAGTCTTATACCTCACTCTCGTCCCTTCTCTTCACCAGGCCTCTCCCTCGGACTCGTAAAGCCTTTTCTTATATATACTCCCAATGTTTTCTTCACTCTCTCTACTTTTGTAATCTCTTCATCGTCGTTTGGTTTTCTTCGTAGAAAACAAATGTAGAAAACGGAGAAATCAGTAGAAATGGAGAGTTACTCGAATCGAATGTAAGTCGTAAAGAAGACGCAGAAAGCAGATCTGAGAGTGATAACGCTGATGCTATCTCCGGTGATGACCTTGACACCGACGGTAAACCTCCGAGGAAGAAGAAACGTTACCACCGTCACACTCCTAAACAGATTCAAGACCTCGAATCGTAAAATCTCAAACCCTTAAATCAAATTGATTTTCACTTTTGAGAGATTCTTTCTGTTATCAACTTCGATCATTTCGATTTTTGAAGGGTTTTTAAAGAGTGTGCACATCCTGATGAGAAGCAGCGTCTTGATCTTAGCCGCCGACTTAATTTGGATCCTCGTCAAGTCAAGTTCTGGTTCCAGAACCGCCGGACTCAGATGAAGGTGTGTCGTCGGAATCTGCCATTTTCTTCTTCTTGGATTTTATTAAGTTTTGATTTTCTTTTTGTATGCAGACGCAAATTGAACGCCATGAAAATGCTTTGTTGAGGCAAGAGAATGAGAAGCTTCGAGCGGAGAATATGTCAGTGCGAGAAGCTATGAGAAACCCTATTTGCGGTAGCTGCGGCGGACCCGCCGTCATCGGCGATATCTCTGTGGAAGAGCAACATCTTAGAATCGAAAACTCACGTCTCAAAGATGAGCTAGATCGAGTCTGTGCCTTAACCGGTAAATTCCTTGGCCGGTCTATTCCTTTACCCGGCGGTTCACATCATATACCGGACTCAGCACTTGTCCTCGGCGTCGGTGTCGCTTCCGGTGGTGGTTTCACTCTTCCGTCTCCGCCGTTGCTGCATAATGCTCCTCCTCCTAGATTTGAGATATCTACTAATACCGGTTCTTGCTTAGCTTCGGTTAACCGTCAACCACCGGTTAGCGTTAGTGATTTTGATCAGAGGTCAAGGTATCTTGATTTAGCTCTTGCTGCCATGGATGAGCTTATGAAAATGGCTCAAACAAGCCAACCGCTCTGGATTCGAAGCTCGGATACTGGGGTTGAAATGCTTAACAAGGAAGAGTACGACACAAGTTTCACCCGGTGTGTTGGACCAAAGCAAGATGGTTTTGTCTCTGAAGCTTCTAAAGAAGCTGGGACGGTTATCATCAATAGCTTAGCTCTCGTTGAAACCTTGATGGACTCGGTTAGTAGACCAATCTCTTAATTAGTAATGCTTATTAGTAAGATAGTTTTATGAGCCATTGACGATTCGGTTTTGATAGGATCGATGGGCGGAGATGTTTCCGTGTATCATCTCAAGAACTTCAACCACAGAGATCATATCTAGTGGCATGGGAGGGACACGAAATGGTGCACTTCACTTGGTATATACACAAACTAGTGTTTATGATCAAACTAGTCTTTTAGTCATCTTTTCACTTTTTGTTGTTTTGGTTTTAAATAGATGCACGCAGAGCTCCAATTGTTGTCTCCACTTGTGCCGCTTCGACAAGTATCATTCCTCCGGTTCTGTAAGCAGCACGCCGAAGGTGTTTGGGCGGTCGTGGATGTCTCAATTGATTCCATACGAGAAGGATCCTCTTCTAGCTGTAGAAGGTTACCTTCAGGTTGTCTTGTACAAGACATGGCTAATGGTTACTCTAAGGTAAACACAGTATAAAATTTTACAAACTATTGAGATTGTATATTATTTAAAATTCATTACTACTTAATTTCACACGTCTCTAGGTCCATAGTGATATAGTTTTCTTATGCATTGGGTTTATAATTATAACATTAGTTTAACTAAGTATGCAGGTAAGACACATAACACTATTTTATTTGATCAGAAGCATCTAAAAATCTCTCCGAGTTCTGTGCTTTTAGATCGTGCATCAAACCCTACGCTTTTATTTTCTATATTTTATCCATCACTTACTAAACTTTTACGTTTACATGCATCACACAATCGTAAAGCATCTTCCTTTCTCTTTTTGTTTGGTCATAAATCTAACATGTTATAAGCAAATTGTAGGTAACGTGGATAGAACATACAGAGTACGTTGAAAACAGCATCCACCGTTTGTACCGACCTTTGTTCAACTGCGGTTTAGCGTTTGGTGCTCAGCGATGGATTGCTGCCTTGCAACGTCAATGCGAATGCCTCACCATTCTCATGTCATCCACTGTTTCCCCTTCCCATAGTCCAACCCGTATGCTCCCTGAAACGCTACATTTCCGAATCTATAGTATCGTTATCTGCGTTTGTGTTTTGGGTTTTAGTTAATTAAAAAATTTTAACATTAATGGGTGCAGCTATAAGCTGCAACGGGAGAAAAAGCATGCTCAAGCTAGCGAGAAGGATGTCTGATAATTTCTGTGGCGGCGTTTGCGCCTCGTCGTTGCAGAAATGGAGCAAACTTAACATCGGTAACGTCGACGAAGACGTCAGGATCATGACTAGGAAAAGCGTAGATGACCCCGGTGAACCGCACGGGATCATACTAAACGCTTCCACATCCGTGTGGATGCCGGTTTCACCACGGCGGTTGTTCGATTTCTTGAGAAACGAAGGGCTGAGATCAGAATGGGATATATTATCAAACGGTGGACCAATGCAAGAGATGGCTCATATCGCTAAAAGCCAAGACCTTTCCAACTCCGTCTCTCTACTCCGTGCCACTGTAAGCTAACAATTTCGGTTTAAGTTTCAACCGGATTGATTTTAACTGGTTAAGATCACTCGAACCGGATTTTTTTTTTGGGAAATTAAATAATTTAGCTAAAGCTGGGTGTGAAAGGACTAGTTGTGTTTGAGTGGCCCTAGGCTTTGGTATGGTCATATGAATCTTGTCGCGTTTGATTGGAAAGTGACAAATCTAGAATTTGGAAGTATGAAAGGTTATTTAAAAGTCAAAATTAAAATAAGACATTTTTGACCTTTTTCTTTCCTTTTTAGCTTCTGACATCTTTTTAAAAAAACTCTTTTCAGAAAATCTTTTCTTTTTTTTCTTACATTATTGCCCTCAAGTTCTGGCTAGTGACAGTGACACTGTCGAAAAGACTCATCGTTTATTGTTGTTTTTAATTTAACGTTTTGTATATTTTTTGTAATTGGTGTGCAGGCAATAAATGCGAGTCAGAGTAGTATGCTTATACTGCAGGAGACTAGCATAGACGCAGCAGGAGCGGTTGTGGTCTACGCTCCGGTTGACATTCCAGCGATGCAAGGTGTGATGAACGGTGGCGATTCTGCTTACGTGGCACTGCTTCCTTCCGGATTCTCTATCCTCCCGGACGGTCAGGCGGCGGCGGAGCGTAACGGCATGGAGGAAGGAGGGTCGTTACTAACTGTGGCGTTTCAGATTCTGGTGAATAGTTTGCCCACGGCTAAGCTTACTGTGGAATCTATCGAGACGGTTAACAATTTGATATCGTGCACCGTACACAAGATTAAAGCTGCGCTTCATTGCGATAGCAACTGATTTTGTTATAATCGGGTTTGGAGGATTTGAGTCAAGAACGAACCTCATCCGTTGGTGTGATGGTTCGGGTATTGACTCGATAAAACATTTGAAAAAAAAAAAAAAACAAACTATACAAGGGAGGTTGTAATTTCAATGGGTTCATTTTAGTATTGGTTATGTTTTTTTTGGTTTTTTGTAATGACAAAGCATTAAGTGAAACAACTTCGGAAATTAAATATCGAGGACCTATACACTATGTGTGCGTTTTATATTTGCAAACCAAAAAAACAGAAGAAAAGTTTGGGCTTACAACAATAAAGCCCATAATAAGACCAATATCTTATGGGCTTAATAATAATAATTTTTAACTTGAAGCCCATCATGAAATAATTGTTCTTTCTCGCGCGCTCAAGGCTATTTTAGTCATTTCATGACAACCGTTAGATCACCACCAAACTGTCACGGATCGTGATCGTCCATTGAAATGATTGGTCTTTGGATTTGTAGTTTGACGATGGCGAGAAACCTTTTGGATTTATATTTATTTATAGCTATATTGTCTCCGCTGTATATAAGATTTCTATAAATAACAAAGGAAGATATATATAGTGTCACATTAAAAACGAAACACATCTTCTTTCTTTTTTTTGGTTTCTTTTGTTCGTTCGTTTTTTCTGGTAGAGGAGAGAAGGAGAGAGAAAGTTAACAATAACGTTTCTCTCTCTCTTTTTCTTTCTCCTTCTCTTTTTCTTCTTCCTCTTCTCGCCGTGGAAGCTGAAGAATCTTCGGTTTTCTCCATAGCCCATATTGTAAATTCCTCTGTTTTTCTTTTGATATTTTATATTAAAGAACACGATGAATGTGATGCGTAGATTATTGAGTATAGCCTCTGGACGCAATTTCATCTCTTCTGATAACGTAACAAGTTTCTTTTTTGGGATTTGGGTTTGCTTAAAGCTCGAACCTTTCTTTTTCTCAAGTTTTTTTTTGTTTGGCTAACTTCTCTGTAGGTAGGAGAGTCCGAGACGCCAAGATCGAAGCCTAACCAGATTCGTGAAGAAACAGAAACGACAACGACCTACGAGAGAGACTCTTTTGGTTTAGAGGAGAACTCACGAGAATCTGTTTTCTCTACGACAGAGATGGGAAACAGAGACGATAAGGTTTAAAACTTTTTATTTCACCATTGGTATTATGTTTATCTTTGATCTTGAAGGTGATGGTGATGTTTGAAATTTTCTTTCTTTCTTCTTGGATTTGATAGGATTCCGACAGTGGAATCATAAAAGGAAATGGAACAGAATCTGGTCGGATTATTACCACCAAAAAGAAGAGTTCAAATGATCAAAAAGACAAGGTGTGTTTGTCTTTGAAACATTTCTTAAAACTGTTGATGAAGAAATTTTGATTGATTTTGTTTTTTTTTTATGCAGACAATCTCATACAGAGCTGAACATGTGGTCGGCACCGGATCATTCGGGGTTGTCTTTCAGGTAATCAAAACAATTCTCAAAACATTTTGGTTGTTCAATGATGATTCATTGCGGTTTTGATGGTAGGCTAAGTGCTTAGAGACAGAGGAAAAAGTAGCAATCAAGAAAGTATTACAAGACAAGAGATACAAAAACAGAGAACTTCAGATTATGCGAATGCTCGATCATCCTAATGTTGTTGAGCTCAAGCATTCTTTCTTCTCGACGACTGAGAAAGACGAGCTTTATCTTAACCTTGTTCTTGAGTATGTACCTGAGACTATATACCGTGCATCGAGATCTTACACCAAGATGAATCAACATATGCCTTTGATTTACATTCAGCTTTATACTTATCAGGTAAAATGAATCAGATTCTCTGTGAAATCACCTTTTCGGGTTCTGATAATCGTTTGTTGAAATCAGATTTGCCGTGCAATGAATTATCTTCATCAAGTAGTTGGAGTGTGTCACCGTGACATCAAACCGCAAAATTTATTGGTAAGCTTTTCAAAATTTAGTTCATGTTAAGAGCCGACCTTGAGATTCACATATTTGTTAAAAGCCGCAATCAACAGAGAACAAAATTGGCCGGTTTTCTAATTCAATTCCTTGGGAAATGTCGATGCATTTCGCAGGTCAATAATGTTACGCATGAGGTAAAGATATGCGATTTTGGGAGCGCGAAAATGCTGGTAGGTCTATACTCTGTATGAGTTTTGAGATCTTTTGATTTGTCACTTGTGTGATTGAGAATATGACAAGTGATGTCTTTTTGGATTCAGATTCCAGGAGAGCCAAATATATCTTACATATGCTCAAGGTATTACAGAGCTCCAGAACTCATATTTGGAGCAACCGAGTACACAACCGCGATCGATATGTGGTCTGTAGGTTGTGTTATGGCCGAACTTTTCCTTGGACATGTAAGAAATCTTTTGGTTCCGAGTTTTTTAAACTTTTGATTCGAGACGCTTTCTCTGAACATTCACTCTTGCTTTTACTGCCTTCAGCCTCTATTCCCTGGAGAAACCAGTGTTGATCAACTTGTGGAGATCATTAAGGTAAGAAGTGATTGATTTTTCCTCTCTATCTGTTTCTTTGGATCTCAGATACTCAGAGTTTTGTTCTGCAATTTTCTGTGTGTAATCAGATTTTGGGGACACCTGCAAGAGAAGAGATAAAGAACATGAATCCTCGTTACAATGATTTTAAGTTCCCTCAGATCAAAGCTCAACCATGGCACAAGGTAATACTTAGAAATGAATCTGCAAGTTTACCTTTTCATCCTATCAAAATCTTCTGTTTTTGTTCAGATATTCCGGAGACAGGTATCTCCAGAAGCAATGGATCTTGCCTCTAGACTCCTCCAGTATTCACCAAACCTGAGATGCACAGCGGTAAGAGAAAACAACCCCCAGACAACGGTAAAAATGGCTACTTTAACTCCTTTTACTTGACTCTGGTTTCAGCTTGAAGCTTGTGCACACCCGTTCTTCAATGATCTGAGAGACCCGAGAGCATCCTTGCCTAATGGAAGAGCACTTCCTCCATTGTTTAACTTCACAGCTCAAGGTTTGACATGACAAACACTCGTGCTTTCTTTTATAAGTTACCACCCAAAAAATGCTTATCTTTCTTTCCTTGCAGAACTTGCTGGAGCATCTGTTGAACTGCGTCATCGTTTAATACCCGAGCATGCAAGGAAATGATTATTCAGGCCAATGGCTGCTTCTCTACGCAGATGCTGATAGCTAAATCTTTTTGATTTCAAGAGAATTCTTGTTCACACAAATAACTGTAAGATTGTAACTTTGTAGCTTCCATTGTTGCAGACAGAAATGCAGAACTTTCAAAGTTTCTCTACTTATATAAAAAAGTTACCAATAGTCTCCGCAAGAACAGCTTCCATCTCTAAAGTGATGAAAGCAGTTAGAATCTCTCAAGATGATATGCCGAAGATATACTCTTGATATGTACTTCATTGCATTGTGGCAATCCCCACAGACGCGGAGGTTCTTCAAGATCCGGATTGGAGCTCCAGATGGTACAACAAGTAGACCAAATGCTACAGCTAATTTCTCACTATGGTAAGCCAAACCAAGCTCTTTGCCTTCCTTATCCAAGTCATGGAGGGCAAAATTCATATCCGGTAAATAACCAGCTTCCCTGATCAAAACCATCATTTCATCAACCTTGGAATATATCTCAACCATTCTCGGATGTCTTCTATCTTCAGACGTAAAGCTATGAACTTTACCTCTCCATTCAACCCAACTGCAACCAGGCTCTTTGCTTATATTACGAGATTTCATCAATCTACGAACATTTGCAGCTTCTTCTTGTCTTCCCGCTGCAGAATACATGTTTGATAACTGAACATAAGGAACAGCATTGTTTGGTTCCAGTTCCACGAGAGTTTTCGCTGCCTTTTCCCCGATTTTTATGTTCCCATGCTTCCTACTCGCAGCCAAAACCGATTTCCATACAGTTGCATCTGGTTCGACTTCCATTTGTTTCAGCAAATCCTCTGCCTTTACGAAATCACCAGATCTACCAAAGAGATCAATCATACAGGCATAGTGTTCGGGTCCAGGTGCGATCCCATAAACTGTTCTCATTGAATCAAAGTAGTGTTGAGCTTCTTTTATGAGACCAGCATGACCACAAGCAAAGAGTAGCCCAATAAACGTAACGTAATCCGGTGTTAAGCCACTGCCTATCATCAAATTGTATGATTGTAACGAGTCCTTGGCTTTCCCGTTTTTCGCATAACCCTCAATTAGAGCAGTCCATGTTATTAAATCCCTGATTTCCATAGAATTGAATATGACGTTCGCGTCTTCTAAGCTTCCGCACTCTGTGTACATTGTTACAAGGGAGTTGTTTACTGACAAAGATGATGGAAACCCAGATTTAATATAATTCCCATGTACCTGTTGCCCAAACTGCAGAAGAGTTAACTTTGCCGAGGCGCTTAATACACTCGCTGTAACGATCTGATCAGGAGAAAGGCCTTCAACTCTCATGTTACAAAACAACTTCAGAGCTTCTTCATAGGATCCATTACGTGTATTTCCTGTGACAAGAGCCGTCCAAGATATTACATCTTTCTCAATTATTCCTTCAAACACTTTCAAAGCCGAATCCTTTATCCCTCTTTTAGCATACATATCCACAAGAGCATTATTCACAAGTTTGTAAGTTGCAAATCCGGTTTTCACAATCAAACAATGTACAGAAGAAGCTATATTCATATCTGTCCTAGACGAAGCAAAACAATTTAAAATGGATGGGATTGTGAAATCATCTATCTTCATATCTCGCTCATGCATTCTTCTGAACAAGGACAGAGCTTCTTCTATGAGACCCTGTCTGACACACTCCACAATAATCGAGTTCAAAGAAACCACATCATCAACTTCCATATCGTCTAACAAATCTATTGCAGTTGCCAAGTCTCTGCATTTAGCATACATAGCAATCACTGCGCTCTGGACATAGACATTGGCCTTGAAACCACTCTTAACTATGCAACCATGTACCTGAACTCCCATCCTGCGAGCAGAAACCGCAGCGCAAGCACTTAAAACACTAGGAAAAGTAAAGTGATTCGATTGATTTCCTTCTCGTCTCATATCCCTAAAACACTCGATTGCCTTGTAAGCATATCCATTTTTAGAGTACCCAGTGAGCATTGAAGTCCATGTAACATTATTCTTCTCACACGGCATAGTTCGAAAGAGACATTCAGCTTCAAAGATACGTCTGCATTGTTCGTACATAGCGAGAAGGCCATTAACCACATTAACATCCAAATCAAATCCTGTTTTCACTGTCCATCCATGAATCTGTTCACCTCTTGGAAGTAAATCAAGCGAAGCACACATCTTTAGAACACTCCCTAAAGTGTATTCATTGGGTTCTCTTCCATCAAACTGCATTTCCCAAAACAAATTGAAAGCTTCATCTTTTCTTCCATACTTGCAATACCCAGAAATGAGAGCATTCCAGGAGATTGTATTCTTAACTGGGTTTCTACGAAAAATCTGTTCTGCATCATCCAGTCTCCCTGAAGTCGTGTAAGCAACGATCATAGTGTTCCACGTGAACTCATCTCTTTCGGGCATTTTATCGAACACTTGGCGTGCTTCGTCGATCTGACCGGATCTAGATAAATCTCGCAGCAGCAGATTCGAGTCAATCTTCGTTCGAACACCATAGCTGTGAATGCAATTACGAAACGGCTTCAAAGAGAGACGAAAGTTTCTGAAAGTCGATCTGTGCATTACTACGGAGCCAATTTATAGTTCTGCTCTTTAACAAAAAAAGAACACAAGCTTTAACACACGCGCGCAAAAAAAAAATGAAAGAAGAACTTGGTTTTAAAAAAATTGGGGTAAATATATGTGGACTATATTTGAAAAAAAAAAAAATATATATATATATATATATATAAGATTATTACAGATTCTTAACTAATATCAACATTTTTATTTTTGGGATTTTAATATCTACTTATACCAAACGAAAATAAAAAACTAACTTCTGTAAAACACACTAACAAAAAAATACAAAAATTGTTTCATTTTACTGCATGAACATCCTCGCATATTTTAGTTATATTGTTTTCAGCCCAAAGCACATATTTTGTGGATGTAATAAATTAATATGTTTCATAATGCTTGATGTTTAATTAATTCTAAATGATACAAAACATTGACTGCAAAAAGGACCTTCTATTAGTAAGTTCTTTTGACTTATATAGTCATATAAATAGTTTACATGTAAATATCATCTCTATTTATATATACTAATATATACAAACCTCTTATAACATTACTAAATGATACAAATATTGACTGAAAAAAGACCTTCTTTTAGTAAATTATTATATCAGAGGAAGAACAATGACTGTATTTTTTTAGTCATATATATAGTTTACACGAAATATAAATATCATGAGAAATTATAACAGTTAGGGTTTGCACACAAATTTCATCACCAAACTCATGTTTTTAAAAATAGTAAATATTGGATCTTGGGGTAATTCAATTCAAAATCTAAAGTCAGTTTAGTATGCAAATTCACATTCATTTAAACTTAAGCAAAAGATTGCAAGATAGTCTAATTAGTTTGATTAATATCGAGGATCAGCAAATGAAATTGCAGAGGCAAATAAAACGTTTGTCATATGTCAAAACACATTGGCCAGTTCCTTGCCACGTCTCGTCACACAGATCTGTGCATGCTGCTCCTTCACAATTCTCGTATGTTAGAATTTGTTTACATATATGTTGTGCTTCTGTCTCTTTTCCCACCATCCCTACAAAAATAATATTTAAAAACATAAAACTCTATATGTAATATATGATGTAAGCTCAAAGAGAAGGGTAAATTATAAAACAAACCTAAAATCAAGACGATGAAGATAGCAAGAATTGTGAGTTTAGTCATCTTTGATATGATATAGTTTCGATTGTAAGTTCTTTCGATTTTTTTAAATGTTGTCGTTAAGACAATGAGTGTATTTATAGTGTACATGCAAATATCATTTCTATTTATGTATACATATCTCATTACAATAATTACTATATGATACGAAATATTGACTGAAAAATGGTTTTTTTTAGTAAATTGTTATATCAAAAGGGGAAATTTGAATACAAATTCATTTTTATTCAATATAATAATAGAATTGAATACAAGTACTTTGACAAAAAAAAATTGAATACAAATCCATTTTTTCCAATTTTTATCATTGAAACTTTATATTTTGTAACCTTGTCTCTCACAACTGTATTTAATTTTTTTTAACTTTGGATGTGTTTCTCCATAACATCCAACATAGAACAACATTAAAAAAAATAACATTTTCATGTTGCTTATCCAGAAATCAATTTTAAACAATTTCTAAAAAAGTTTCCCCAATTATGGTTTTGGACTTTTTCACCAGAAGAACAGCTGAGTATATTAGAAACTCCACAATATAAACTATATACAAGTGAGATCAATAGTACTAAATCCACCCTTAAGTTCTGGTTGTCTCATATGGAAAATCTTCAGCCTCTTTGCCACAACTTAAATCGAAATCCGAGATCAGGGAAGATTCACGATGAATGAAAGACGGATATTCACAGTCTTCCTCTGATGGCTTATAATCTTTACCTCTCCAAATCACGACTTGCTCTTTGTCAAATGTCACCAGGATGCAAGGAACCAAATCCTTTCACCACAAATGTTAGATGTTAGTGTTTGTTTCTTCAAACAGAAACCTTTAAAGCAGATGAAAAGAGACGGACAGACAGAAACATATCTTACCCTAAGCTTTGCTCCGATTTTCTTGTAATCCTTCTTCTCTAGTCCCGTACAATCAATCCGTACCAATTCACTTACGAGGAAAGCATCTCTCACCATCGGAACAAGACTACCGTAATATCCATTCTTGGCTGTAAACAAAAAGGTCGATTTCAGGCAAAAGTAGAGATCGAAAATAACGATGCCACTAGCATTTAAAGGCATGAAAAAGGTATTGACCGAGTTTTGTAAGAGCAGGAACAGCTAGCCCTTTCTTTCTCATTGCTTTAGTCTCTTCGATGCTTAGACCATCAATTGTTGTTTTAATCAGCCTAGGGTAAACTGGTTCATGAGGTTTCCACAACATCAACGGGATCTTAGGCCTTTTCTTTGGATCGTAGTTTCGCCCTCTATACAACACAAGGGTACCACAGTGTTTAGACACGACCTGGCCAAACGTTTTATCCTATATAACAACAACCAAATACAAAACTTGAAGTCACTCTTTAGATTCCCTAAACCGCTAAAGACTAAAAGTACATGCTATAAACACAACCTACTTGTTTAGATTCATACCTCAAGGTGGAAGATAACATTCTTCATATCAAGAGTTGGAACTCCAAGACATTTGACCCGAACCGCTTCACCGTGTTTCCAGTGATTGTATATATCATTCAGCATATTGTGAGTTAAACCATCTCGCCCTACACATTATCCCCAAAGCAAACCACTAAGCAAAGAAACAAGCAGAGAGTATACAGAAGAAACAAAGAATCAATTTGGTTACTAATGGCTAAGAAGACTACTTAACAAGAAGACACCTTTCAAACAATTCTCAGCATAAACAAGTCACAACAAGAAGATCAATTTGATTTTACCGAGATTGATTTGCCTTTTGGTTTTGTTCCTCTGACATTGCTCTATCAGAAACTTTCTTTCAGCTTCAGTGAGTGGTGCTCCTTGAATCTTCTCTCTCACTTTCTTCCTTTTCTCTTCTAAGTTCGGATCCTCGACGCCGTCCACTGACTGTACCTTCGGGTTCACCGCCGGCGCACAGACACCGGTCCATTCTCGATCCAACCGGTCAGGACCGAACGGTGAGTATTTAGGTTCTCTTAAGCCAATCGGTCTGACATTAGAGCTACTCTCTGTGTAACTGAACCTGAAATCAAACGGAAGATCTGAATGCATCTTCTTCACACCTTCCAGTGACGAAGGTGGACGATACTGTGGCTTCGGCTTCTTCTTCTTCTGTTGTTGGTTAAGGCTATCATTTTCAGAGGCTGACGAAAGAGGCGGCGGTGGTTGGAAATTGTAACGGTCTCGGAGTCGCGATGAGGAAGAGGCGGAGATTGTTTCATCATGAAGGCGGCGCGTGAGAAGCGTGAAAGAGGAACGATTCTGGCGAGAGAGACGAATCAAGAACATCGACCACACTCGGCGAAGATAGAAATGTAGAAGAGAGACTGAAGAAATCGTTTTAGGGATTGTGATTTCGAATTAGCAATAATGAGTCGATCTTCGATTTTAAATAGGCCTTAAGAAAAAAAAAGGGCCTTACTTAAAATGGGCCTAAGATGAGGCCCATTATTGTAGTTGACTTTTAGAAATGAATTGAAAATTTATAAAACTTAACAAATGTTTTTGGTCAAACGAAGCTTAACATATATTCACGATATCAACTAAAGTTTATGAAAATTAAAAATCATATGATCACGTTACTAAAACATTTGATTAAAATTGCAAATGCGTTGTAAGTGTAATCGCAATTAGACAAAGAGAAGCGTATGGATTTGGTTAATGGCTTTTACGATAAACTCGAGTTATTTAAATGACAAAAACATTCTCAAAAATGTCCACCATTAATAAATAAATAAATACGTGAACGAATTTTTTAAAATTACATCCGCCGCAAATTACATTTCCAGGAGACACGTATATAACTATGTTCTTAGATATCATCAAAAAACACTTTGACTTTAATTTTTGTTTCCAAATAAATAATTGAGTATATTAAAAAAAACATGTAATCACACATTTGTCGGCTAAATTCCAAAAACAAAAAATTTTCAAAATGGCCGTTTAATGACACACCAAACCGGAACTCCGGTTACAATCCGGCCACCATATCCATCGATAGACAGCGTCTCCGATCTCGGTCTCCACAAACCGGTCTCCGCCGTTTGCGACGAACACGCGCCGTGATCCTTTATCGTTGTCGGGGTGGTGGAATCGGATTTATCTATAATTGAAACATTCACAATCCCACACTTATCACCAAACTCATCTCTTAATCGATAGCTCAAAAAATTCAAGTGACCTTCGGGAGAATACTTCCCCATGAAATCATTCGTTGGGATTTTAGCTTCCCCGATTTTTCTTTCGCGCCCGGAACGTGTTCGATGACATACCTGAATGGAGATAAACTGTATATTACTGTTTATCTCCATGGTGGTCTTATAGTTCCAAGTTGGATTGCTTCCTCCTAATTCGTCAGGATTTGAATTTCGAGACTTTTCTTCGATCTTTACAACGCAGAAAGTCTTTTTCTTTACTGATCTTCGGTTTACCTTAAGCCCTTCTGCGGATCTTAGATCAATCTCTAGTGTTTTTGCCATTGTTCTATAGAGATGATGATGATGATGATCACTTCTTGTTAAGTATATCATTTGATGGTTTATTGTATTTGTGTGTGTGTGTGTGTATTATTGGTCTCATCATACATTAATCAAAAAAATCGATCATTGGTATATATAGATACTTAAGACAGATGTGTAGAGAAAAGATGAAGATGGTGGAAGTTGTGTGGAAGAAGACACGAGGATTCTTCTCTTTTTCCCGCCAACCAGCGCATTATTATTATCAAGAATAAAAGCATATGTCGACAATAAAATAATAATAAAATGGAAAAAGATAAATTATTATATTTATGTCTTTAATACCCCACAAATAATCAGCTTTAGCAAGTTTTTAAAGTTTATTAAAATATATATCACTTAAGTAGCTTTTTGTGTCAATAACACTAGATAATTTTAGAAGTGATCGTTTTGAAAAATTTAAGCTAAGAAATATAGTTTATTTGATAAATTAACTTATATTTGTTGATGATGACAAAAAAATTACTTTGGTTAATCAATTTTTGTTTCGTTATATATTTCAGATGACAATTCAAGACAACTTATATATTCCTTTCGATTCATTTTAAGTAATATTTTATAAGTATTTTTTGTTTTAATTTAACTTATTTTATTTTATATTTTTAATTATTTACATTCTAAAATTCAGATTTTCTCGAGACTATAATAAATGACGAGGCAAAAACAGATAAATTCCAGAATTGCGGCGGGATTAGTCGTTGTCAAAATTAAACGCGCGTTCAAACCGCTATGAAAGTTTCTTCGTTGATTAATTTGTCTCTCGTTGTCAACATAACTCTGTACTTCTATCGTATAAAATCAAAGTATCCTAACAATTGTTAGAAATTTCGTAACATCATTCGAAGTTATGTGGTGATCATGTCTTTTTGTCATTTAACTAAATCGAGACTCATTCAATTTCTTGAGGCAAAGAGTACTATCTTAAACTGATGGTGTATTAGCGAATTAGAAAATAAAAAAATTGGTTGGTTATCAATATATCAAATGTGCTTATTTTCCGCTAATTTAATCAAGAATCGATACAACTTATCTGAAATTTTTTGGCAACCGAGTAAATGGAGTTAATTTTCTTTTTAAAGTTATGGAAATTTATCTGGAAATTTAAATACAAATAGATATTGTCTAAGTTTGTGTCGTGGTTAATGATCATAGTAGAAGCGAAGTTACGTTGCCTATTCTTATTTCTCGCACCGTATGCATGCATGCAACACAAGTGTGACGTCCTATATTGCATGTGTGTCGTCATAATGACGACAATATGAGTTTATGAATAAAATCCCATCCGTTATACAATTAATCATAGTGGGATACTTGCGTGTAAAATATTTCTACAATGAAAAAAAGGTTTTTATGATATAAATATATCATTGGCAAGACAATAACATATGACCAAATCATACTAATTGTTTCAAGGTTATAAACCTTGTTAGCAAGATTTATCCATGGTTGCAAGGTGTTGATATTTCCAATCGATTAGAGAAAAAAACTTAAGTGATTTTTTTTACTTTAAAAATAAAATAAAGTGCATCCGAGTAAAATATAAATATTGATATATTGATACTTTCTCGATTTCATTTTTGCGTGAAACTTATGAATATTTTAAATTTATTAATGTTTTCAAATTTTTTTTGTAAAAGTTAGGAAATAATCTATCATTTATAAATATTTATAGATAAGCATTTATATTTTGTAATATATTTTTGTTGATTAAATTAATTTTATCTAATAATGTATTTGTGTAGGAAAATTTACTTATATTAACTCTAAGTTTATATTTATTTTAACTATCAATTAAAATGAAACAGAAGTATCACATTTTTTGGTAAAACCAAAAAAGTTTGCCGAGCCGTGTTGACTCCGGATAATGCAACAAGAAGTCAGCAGATCAAGGCAATTTATAAGTGTCTTGACACATGACGACGAATTTAAACAGTCTTTTTGCAAATACGACAGAATATTGGATATGGGTCGGTGGTTTTCGATATACTGATTCCATATCTTATAAACATATTAAAAAGCAGTGGTTGAAAACCAACTGGTTCGATAAAAAGACAGTGAAACCAGACAAAAGCATCGCTGTATTTTTTTTCTTTTTTTATTAAGAATCTTTGAAAAAATAACTTATTCATAACATTATTGGAGTTATGGACCATGCGGTTGCCTTTAATTTGGTGGGTACCATCCTTCGGGTTGAAATTACATTTCAGTTATAAACACTCAAATTATTCTTTGTCATTCAAGGTATAAAATGTATATATTTGATGTGTTAAAAGATTCATCAAAAACCAAGCAGTGGTAAGGATTGATTTAGGAGAAAGCGTAAACTCGTCGTCAAGAACTAAGTTGCTATCGTTTGGCTAGACGAATTTTAGATCTCATTAAAAAACTCGAGATTGGACTAGTAGTTAATATCCATTTGCCAACTTGTTTTAAGCTCCCACCCCAAAAAATGGTTTTTATACTTTTCCACGATATAATTTAGCCAAATGATCGTTATTTCAAATGATTCAACTAGTAGAACACTTTTTTCAATGAAAAGAAAAAAAATCATTTGCCTTAAGAAACTTCTAACTAATGACATATATGTAAGCATCATTTTCCCCACTTTTTAAGCCTATAATTTAGCTTATTTTCTCCAAATGATTTTTTCACCAGTTAGAGCCTATATACATTAGTAGATCTTTTGTTGCATAATTAGCTAGTCACTTCATTGATCTTATCAATCTTTTGGAAATAAAGTTAGGTGAATGGAATTATGAATTAGTAATAATGGTGGGACTAAGAAACTTGTGACTTACATTTGCATATGTATCCCAATATGCAACCACTAGAAGAAGTTGACCTACTAACACCTAATAGAAAGTCTATGCAATACTAAATTTCCATGATAATTTCCACATGTATCTCGTAATCTTCTTTTTTCAGAGTCATGAGCGTTACATGTCACCCCGTGATGTCGCAATACATCTTACCTATCTTCCATCAAATAAAACATGATTATCTATACTGAAATTTCTTTGCTTGAGCTTGTCTTTATCTTTGGGAACAAAGAATGTGCTTGTCCTATGTATAACATTTACTAGCGTGATCTATGATTTGGTAACATTTACATCATATTAACATAGTGGGTTGCTTTGTGACGAAACCAACAAGCCACACACACTTTTTTCAACGTTTGATATAAGGTAATATTTCAAACAAGCAAGTAGTTTAAGCACAAATAGTTTAATTGATCACAAACAAATGACGTCATATGGCCATATGCAGCAAGTGCATAGACCTAATCACATCAATGAAGGAGCTAATAAAACAAAAACCAACCACTTAAAAGCCAATTAGTGGCTACTAGAATGAAAAAGATAGATACAAACGATAAGAGGATTAACAATGGATGTGATAATGATGCACCCTTACATGTAACACGGTGTAAGTTCATGTCCTAGAAGAGAACATAACCCACTCTTATTATATATCTTTCATAGACTAATTTGTATACAGAATCTTGTTTTATTTAAATAGAATATATAGAGAATAATAATAGAAAAAATGAGATTATAAAATCTTATTGCGAGTCAAAACTTAAAGCTTAGAGATGGGAGAATGGTAAACAATAGCACGAGCTTGATAAGTGACTTTCTTAGTGTCTTTGATCTTGAATTCAACCGTCACAACCGTCAGATTTCTCCCACTCCTCACCACTGATCCTTCCACCTCCAATTCACTCTGCAAAATTCTCACACAAAATAAGCTTTTCTCCGAATCGAAGACGTCTAAAGAGACAGAGAATGTTACCGAGATAGGAGCAGCAGAGAGATAAGACATGCTTATTTCGCCAAGGAACAGCTGTTTGTCTTCAGACACAACAGTTTTAACACAAGCTATTGATACTCTCTCTGCAATGGATGCTACTGATCCTCCATGTAACCCATTAAAGTAATTCTATTGACACAAAAGAAAACCCATTAAAGATTGAAACTTTAGGAAACCCATTTGAATTAAAGAAACAGAGAGAGGGAAGATTTTTTACCGCCAAAGCTGGCGTGACGATTACGGAACATGAGATACGGCCACGTGCGACGGAGAGAGCTCTGATATTGCGTTGAAACAAGACGCAGAAAGAGCCGGTGGAGATGAAATCGTCGACTGACTGATCAGGATAAGTGGTGGCTTTGATGAAATCAACAACCTTTAGAACATGACTTGGATCGATTTCTTTTGAAACAGTCGTTGTCTCTGATGAAATCGCAGAGAAAGAAGGTGTTGCTGTTTCTGTCATTCTTTCTTGATCCAAGTTTTGATGGAACTTTCCTCGAGTTCAATTTTTTTAAACCTATTTATTTCGGATTTCTTGTTATTGACTTTTTCTTTTCTATATATTCTTTTTTTGGAAACAAAGTTCTATTTATGGAAATTTACAAATTGAAGCTAGAACTTAACGGACATAATTTTTTTGGGTTAAATTTGACTATATCTCACCAGTGGATCAAGTGGGCTAGTGGTTGCACCACACCATCTCACGAAGCCAGAGTTCGAACACTGCATCTGCCTTTAGTGAAATGAACTATTTGCTATTAGGTTACAAACGATAAAAAAATGAATATAATCAACCTAGGCCATGAAATTCACTACATTCATCAAGCTGGATATACAACTAGACTAAAGATTCTGAATGACACTCGAGGCTCGGGACCAGAGCATGTTATATGGTTTCGTCCCGAGTTTACATGTATAACAAGTTGGATGATGTTAAATACCATACATAGTTTTAAGACCAAGCATACATATCTACTAACAATCATATATGCCTTGTAAGAAACATCCTTGACTTATTCTTGATCACCCACAAGCTCCCATAACAATAGGGAGAGTTACTACTAGATAGTTACTATCAAACGTATATTATAACTAAAGTTTCCCAACAAGCAAATGTGCTCTATAGACAACATCCTTAACTTGTTTGTGATCACCCCAAGCTTCCTTAAACTCATTAATCATAGAAGGAGTTAAAAGCTCTACTCCTTTCTCCTTTGCCTTCACTAGAGGCTGCCATGATTTCAAAAACCCTAAATACCCATCAAGTGAAAGCTTATGTGGAATTTTAAGAGCTTTAGGCTTTCCTTGTGTTCCTAATCTTACATTTTTGAAAGGAAACTCTATGTTTCTATAGCCATCAAACGCCAAATTCATAGTCGGGGTTCTATAAGGTATTGTTGAATCCACTAGACGTTTCATGATTTGATCAATCGTTGGGGTAACGATGAGATCGTTATAGACCCAAGCCGCGATTATACCGCCTTGTTTACGAAGAACGCGCCTCACTATGGCGTAAAATCTTTTAAGGTCGAAGTAGTGAAGAGCTTGAGCAACCACAATGAAATCAATGGAGTTTTCTCCACCGAGTAGAGCCACTAGTTCGTCGTCACACATTGATTCAGGTGTGTGAAAGTATGTGACTTTTGGGTGCTTCATGGCTCGTTGGAGTTGTGACTCATTTATGTCAGTTGCCACCACCTTTTGGTAGTAATCAGCTACCTAAGTTTACACATATATAATTAAGCTTACAATCAACTTAATTATTAAAGCAACACATAAAAAACTTTGTTCCTAAATCGATATATTATATACTCCTTATGTTCCCAAAATATTGATTTTCTCTAAACTTTTAATTTATTATTTCGCAACTATTGATTTTATAGGTTTTCTATGTAAGTTTTTACGAGTTGATATTAATAAATTGTAAACTTTAAGAAATGTAAATTGATGAAACATACTCCGACAGCAGCCTGACCGTTGCCTGTTCCAACATCCCAAGCCACCTTATGGCCGGTGGTTCGACCAGCCAACACTTTGTACCAAACTGCCGGATATTTTGGCCTTGCGTTCAAGTAGTCATTAGCTTGCGTTGCCGATAAAGCAGCCATTTGAGCCATTTTGTTTCTTGTTTCTATAGATATTTTATTTATAAGTTCTCTCGTTGCTTTTGGTTAACTAGATAGCAATTATGCTTCACCGGTTAATAGTCTATATAGTCTCAAAAACTTGGGAAAAAGAAAAAATCGAATCTCATACTCCACTCAACTTTGGCCCCCACGACTATGGTAGTTTTATTTATTCTTTGAAGATGAGTATTCTAGATTAGTACAAATTGTGTGCACAAAAAAAAATAGTACAAATTGATTCTTTAGACAGCATAGGGAAATCATAAGCTAGGCGATGAGAATATAGAAAAAAAGACTTCTTAGTATGTAAAAGATCATAATTTAAGTTATTTGATAGATTTTGATTCCTATATATCCATATAACAAATGATATGTACTACTCATTTGCATGGCATCATCCTATGTATTTAACGTATATACATTTTTAATGTTTCTATACAATCTTTTTTCCTTTTCTTTATAAACCATTTACAGTTTCGAAAGTTTGAGATTAAAATTGATGAACCATATTTTTTTAATCACAAACATTTACTATACTAAATGATTAAAATAGCATTAGCCAAATTTTAGTAGTTTTTAAAAATAAATGGCTAATGTTAAAAGCTAATAACTATTATCAGCACCCTTTAGACCAGATGAGTAGAAGAATACAAAACCATCAAAATGAAAAGTATCAACACGACAAGTCCTCCTACTCCATTCAAAATTGCTTCGATAGCCATTCTTTCTTTTTTTTTTTGATCAAACAACATTCATTCAATAATTAATTAACTCATGTT
>OVAN01001368.1:0-41821 GCA_900406275.1 Anastatica hierochuntica
TGGTCACCAAATTTACTATATTTTGATTTTGTGGTGTTTTTTTTTAAAAATGAAGAAATGTTTATAACACAGTTAAAAATAGGGTAGAGTTGGGCATAATACCCGGACCCAAATACTCGAACCGGAACCGGCCCAAAAAAGTAGAACCGAACCGAAACCGAAACCGAAACCGAAATCGAGTAATCTATATTCCTAGTTAAGCATATAGTCATCTAAATTTGAAAGTAGATATGATTTTTTATTAGTGAACTACAAATAAATTTTATCATTATTTCTTGATTTCAGAAATTAGCTCACACTTTAAATTTTTGTCTTGTTAAGTTCGGATATATATGTACACACACGTATATGATTGTCTTTCTAAAAAAAAGTTTAAAAGAAATAATTTCTTACATTTAAGTTCAAAATGTTTTGCTGAGTTGCTGAGTGTGTTTGTGTTCATAAGTTATGCTGATGATGTGTCAAGATTTTAAGATATTTTAAAATGCTTTGGTGGATAGCTTAAGGGATCTAGAATAGGCCCTTTTAATAAGAAGAAGAAGTATACTATTTGATGTTTTAGATGTTGAAGGAAGGGATGCTTCAAAACGGCGTGTAGTTTTTTGAAATAATGGAAAGACGTTCAAAGCTGACGTGACAGAAGAGGAGGCTTTAGTGAGAGTTTTATGTGAACAACTTAAAATACTAGAATTAGCTACTTTTAATTAGTTAGATTTGGATGATTTGTAGTATTACTAAATTCAGTATTGTAATCAAAATACATAGATTCACTAAATTCTAAAACTTGTGATTTTAATTATTAAAATAGGGTTATTGCTCAACCAAAGACGATAATAATTACAAAATACTAAAAAAACAGAGCTTCTGCTTTGGGCTACGCAAAACGCACAAGGCCGCCTCTCTAACTCTCACTATCCCCAAAGCTCCACTACGAACCCAACAACCATTTTTTTTTTCTTTTGCTTTTGTGTTTTGCTAATACTTTATTTCTTTTAAAATTTAATACTAATTAACTTTTTCTTGCATCAATTAGATTAAAAAAATGTTTTGAAATGAAGCTTTAAAAAAATTATACCATTTAAAACACACTCGAAGTATTCACTGGAAATGAAAAAATAAAAAGTGAATTAGGATAATAATCATACAAAAATGATTATTTATTGTTGTGGGTTATACCAATAAAGTATAATATTTGAAAAACTATAAATTGATCCCCAGTCTTAAACACAAAAAGAAACCGGAGAAGGCAAAGATAAATCTGCGAAAACAAAATTAGTTAAAAATCTAATTTAAGCTTCAAATGTTTGTAGTTTTTAAAACTGGTTTTTGGAATTTGGTTTTTGGTTTTTGTTTTTTGATTTTTTTAGCTTTTGATTATAAGGTAGATTTTTGTTTTTTTTTTTTAAATCTTGATTGATAACTTATTTGGTTTTTCCAAAAAAATGAAAATTTGTATTTTAAATAAATTTATTTTTTAGATTTCTGATTTATTTTTTCTATGTTGAAAAATAAATAAAATAAATCTAGTAAAATTTATTAAAAATAATGATTAATAAGTTTAAAATGTTTTGTAATTTTTATTTAACATTTAGTTTTATGAGTTCAAATTATTATGATTTTAAAGATAAAAATATAAAATGACGTAAATGTTTCACTCAAAGGTAGAAAATGCTAATGACGGAAAAGGACGTATTTACGAAAAAATTATAATTATGTAAAAAAATAAAAAAGTCACGAAAAACCACAAAACTAAAAAATTGGGTTTTGGATTCTATGTAGTGATAAGTAAAAACTACCAAAATCTAAATTCACTAAATTCTAAAAAAAAATCCATATTTATCAAAAATCTTAAATAGCTAAAAAAATAAATTTTGCAAAAAATCCAAAAACCAGTCCAAAATCTAGAAACAATCAAGGCTTTCATATTTTCTCTCTGGTTATCTAATATAGTCTTCCAAAATAAAATCAGAACAATAAAAAAGAATATTAAAAATATGATATTTTCTCAACAAGGAAAAAAATTATATAGTTGTCCAAAAAAAGATTTTAAAAGAATATAAAAATATGGTATTTTCTCAACAGACAAAAAAAGAATATATAATTGTGAGTCTCTTCTCAACACTTCCTTTACTCTTCTTCTCCCTCTTCACCACACCACTTCTCTCTCAACTCTAAAACCTCACAATGATAACGGCGACGGACTTCTACCACGTTATGACGGCGATGGTTCCGTTATACGTAGCCATGATCCTCGCTTACGGCTCCGTCAAATGGTGGAAAATCTTCACACCGGATCAATGCTCCGGCATCAACCGTTTCGTCGCTCTCTTCGCCGTCCCTCTCCTCTCTTTCCACTTCATCGCCGCCAACAACCCTTACAAAATGAACCTCCGTTTCCTCGCCGCCGACTCTCTCCAAAAACTCATCGTCCTCTCTCTCCTCTTCCTCTGGTGCAAACTTAGCCGCAACGGCTCACTTGACTGGACAATAACACTCTTCTCACTCACCACTCTCCCCAACACTCTCGTTATGGGCATTCCTCTCCTTAAAGGCATGTACGGCGACTTTTCCGGCGACCTAATGGTTCAAATAGTTGTTCTTCAGTGTATCATTTGGTACACTCTTATGCTTTTTCTTTTCGAGTACCGAGCCGCGAAACTTTTGATTTCCGAACAGTTTCCCGACACTGCGGGATCTATTGTCTCGATTCATGTTGATTCCGACATTATGTCTTTAGATGGTCGGCAACAGCTTGAGACTGAAGCTGAGATTAAAGAAGATGGTAAGCTTCACGTTACTGTTCGTCGTTCTAATGCCTCAAGGTCTGATATTTACTCAAAAAGGTCTCAAGGATTATCGGTTACTCCTCGGCCGTCGAATCTCACTAACGCTGAGATTTATTCGCTTCAAAGCTCGAGAAACCCGACCCCTCGTGGCTCGAGTTTTAATCATACTGATTTTTACTCGATGATGGCGGGTGGTGGCGGTGGCGGTGGTCGGAACTCTAACTTCGGTCCCGGAGAAGCTGTTTTTGGCTCCAAAGGACCGACGCCGAGGCCGTCGAACTACGAGGAAGACGGCGGAGGTAAACCGGTGGTTGCCGGAACCGCCGTGGGAGCTGGGAGGTTACGCCACCAGTCCGGTGGGAGTGGTGGAGGAGGAGCGCATTATCCGGCGCCGAATCCGGGGATGTTCTCGCCGCAGACGGGCGGCGGAGGAGGATCGGCGGCGAAAGGAAACGCTCCGGTTGTTGGCGGGAAGAGAGGAAATGGACAAGACGGTAACGGAAGAGATCTTCATATGTTTGTATGGAGCTCAAGCGCCTCGCCGGTCTCAGACGTATTTGGTGGCGGAGGAGGAAACCACCACGGCGATTACGCCGCCGCTACAAACGATCTTCACAAAGACGTTAAAATCTCTGTACCTCAGGGGAATAGTAACGGTATGGTCCCTCAACAACTTTACTATTCTGATTTACATCACAAACTTTTATTTATTTGCAAAAACAACCCCATTTCTCTTAAAATCTAATTGTTTCTATTTCAAAATTTATTAGTACCCATTTCAAAACTATTGAAACCCATTAGCAAAAAGATATAATCTGTTCAATTCATAATTGATATTTTTGTTAATGTTGTCTTAAATTATTGAAATGCTTATAATCTTTTGATTTAATGTAGAGAGGGATGAGTTTAGTTTTGGTAACAAAGATGATGAAAGCAAAGTATTGGCTAAGGACACAAGTGGTGTTAACAACATAAGCAACAAGACACAACAACAAGAGCCAAAGGTTATGCCACCAACAAGTGTAATGACAAGACTCATACTCATTATGGTTTGGAGAAAACTTATTCGCAATCCAAACTCTTACTCAAGTTTATTTGGCATCACTTGGTCTCTCATTTCCTTCAAGTAATGTTCTTTTTCTTTTAACTATCTTTTAATGTTATTTCACTTTTCTTGAAAAAGATTTGAGAAAGATCTTATAAGAGAATTAAATTTGATGTGGTCTTGTGTAGGTGGAACATTGAAATGCCAGCTATTTTAGCAAAATCTATATCCATACTCTCAGATGCAGGTCTAGGCATGGCTATGTTCAGTCTTGGTCAGTTTCTTTTCTTTAATTTTTAATTACATTTACTATATAATAAATACTATAAAACAGTCAATTATTCTCTTTAATTCTGACCTTCATTCTTTAAAAATATTTTTTTTTATGAATAAACAACATCATGTGAATGCATGATTCTTTCTCTCTCTATGTCTTTTTCTTTTGAAGTGTTTTTAAAAGAATAATTAAAAAGATACATGTTTGTATGAAAAAAAAAGCAAACAAAACTGGCTTCTTTGTAGAAAAGCATGCTCCATAGTTCTCTGCTTATCATCATAACATGTCCCTCTCTCTTGGGAGAGTAACTATTCTTTTTTTAACTCTTGAGTTTTGGTATTAAAATTTTTTGAAGTATTTAATTTTTTAACTAGTTAATGTTTTTACTGTAGTTACATCAACCCATTATAAATTATCTCCAAAATCACAACATTTTCTATGTTCAATATTTTCTACATTTTTGATTAAAAAAATTGATAAAAAATTTTAAAAAATACTTTCTACATTTTTTTTAAATTTGAATGTTGTTGTAGACTATCTTGCCAAAAGGTAAGGTCTAAAAACCTTTTATTTTTTCAATGTAAACATATTACCGGAAACTTAATGAATGAGACTTTTAATGTCAGAAAAAGAAAAATCACAACATTTTCAAAAATGATATAAGGATGATATGATTATGTTGTACTTATAGGAACGATAAATTTAACTTAACTAAAACAAAAGGCAAAAATTTATATTAATTTGATTTATAATTTTTTGTGGCTTCTTTTGAATATGTGAAGGGTTGTTTATGGCTTTAAACCCAAAAATAATAGCTTGTGGAAAAAGAAGAGCAACTTTTGCCGCGGCTATGAGATTTCTCGCCGGACCTGCCGTCATGACCGTCGCTTCCTATGCTGTCGGCCTCCGCGGTGTCCTCCTCCGCGTCGCTATCATCCAGGTATTGCCATGATTAAAAACATATACTATGTTATTGTATGCTAATGCATATTCTTTTTTTTTTTTTTTTTTTTTTTTAAAAAANAAAACTAATGCATATTCATTACTTTGTAGTATTGTTGTTTATTAAATGTTACAATGATATATCAAAACAGGCAGCTTTACCACAAGGGATTGTACCATTTGTGTTTGCAAAGGAATATAATGTGCATCCTAGCATTCTTAGTACTGCGTAAGTTTTACTTTTTTAATACTTCTATTTATGAAAATTGTTTAAGTTTTGTTACATCTACGAAATTTTCGATTTGATTTTGGCCTTGATTGGTAACATGAGTTATGGGCGTACTCATACTTAAATAAAAAATGTTACTAATCATGCATTAAAACAAAAATATTGAATTTGAGATTGAGTTATATTTGACTTACTATTTTGAGTTATATCGTTTGTTAAATTACTAACTCAAAAGTTTATTCGACATCATTTGTTGTTGTTGTTGTTGCAGTGTGATATTTGGGATGCTAATTGCTTTGCCTATAACTCTTCTCTACTACATTCTCTTGGGACTATGATGAGATATTAGAAAATACAAGGGACTTCTTTTTTTTGTTTATTATAAATCTTTTGGGGGATTATGAAAATGTGAAAAGAACAATGCTCTTTTTTGTTGAATATCAACAAACGGAATCAAAAGCGGATGATTTTCTAAGAGAATTTTGGAGAACGAAGCTCATGAAGAAACGAAGAAGATGTAGAGAGAAGTAGCTTGGTCTCTTTTCTAGTTTTATCGAATACTTTCTCTTAATTTTGGTAGCTATTTAGGGAAATTGTAAAAGTATTGCTACTTTTAGTGAATTTATATATTAATTTTGAGAACTCAAAAAGTTTAAGTAACTTCTACGTTGCATGTAGAGTGAATCACAAAAAAAGTATATTTTCTAATTACACGAATTGTTTTTGGTGAATTTAAGAATTTAAGGGATAGCAAAAAAAATATTATTGAATAAATATTTTGCCAAAAATAATAATAAGTATTAAGGATATTTTATGGAATTATTCTTAACATCTTTATAAACAAAAACGAGATAAAAATTGATGGTGAAATGGTCATAATTTTTTTGTCAAGATTTTTGGATTGATATTTACTTAATTAATCGTTTTTGTTTGGGCACAGGGTCTAATTCCCCAACGTTTTTTATAACTCATGGATAAATAGAGGTGCATGCAACCCACAAATATATTTTATCGTCACGTATTCAAATGAATTAAAAACAAGAGTTCATTATCTATGTGGGTGTCTAGAAACAATTTGAGATAGTTTCTGTGAGATGATTCAAGCAAATGTAGTTTCAAGCTAAAGAGACCTTATTGAAGTAGAAGAAAATATGAAAAAATGAAATAGCTCATTGTAGAGCTTTATTGTGCAAAAATTAAAGAGAAAGGAAGAGACTTTTAGATTATAACCAAGAGCAATATGATCTTAAAATTTGATATGAGATTGATGAAGAAGGAGAGTTGCTTTTACGGCAACTCTATTGATTGAGTTCTTCTATTGTTCATTACACACACATATAAATGAAACTACATTGCTAAGAAACCCTAAACGCGTTACTTGAACTTAGGATACATGATGGGTTTGTAAGGTTTATTGGCTCTTCATTGGGCTTATTTCTAATAGTTTCGAGCAAAGATCGAATTTGTAACGTATTAGCGTTATAAGTCTTTCTCCTTACCATTACACCACAAAATTCGAGACTTTTCCGAGGGCATGGGAGGTTTCCGAATGTAATTATGAATATAATTTTTTAGAAAATTAGAAACTTTATTAGAACTTTTTAAGTGAAATGGTTTTAAACAATATGTCGTTATATAACATAAATAATTTCAAAAGAACACTCGATTAAACGAAGAACGATCAAGGGAGCACTTATTGGTGTGGACGTAAGCAATTTGCTGCATGCGTACGTTATGGTCAATATTCCTCTTCACTGTGTCTGTGGAATCTTTAAAAGATTCGTTTTAGTATTGTGTTATCCTTTTTCTGATTCTTCTCAGAATCATTACATACTGATACCACTTAGATGCTAATGCTGATGTTGATGATGAGCATGGTTTTTAACTTTTTTATATGTGGAGGAATATTATGAAGGCAAATAAATCGTTCTACAACTTGGCTAATGGGTGATTTATTAATCAACCATTAATTTTTGTATTATTATTTTTCGTCTAAACTCTTTTTTTTTGTTTTAGTTAGTTTGTTGATTATATATTCTTTTATTATTGCATAAATTCACGCATAACCAAAAAGAAGTCTAACAAAATAAAAGTGATAATTAAGAACGATGAAAAGAGCTAAAGAAAGCGACCCTCTATTTATGGCACGCCTAATCTATTCTTTGCATGAAACGGCTTTAGCCGCCGTTGCATTTGTTTCAATTTTTTAAGAACTTCAAACTAATAAAACTATCATTATTTAGAACATCTTGGTATGTTTTTAAAAGCGTTCTATATAAAAAAAAATAATAATAAAATAATAACTATTATTTGTTTATTAAAAATTGTTTTAAATTTTTTTGGAACTTTAATCAAAGTGTTAAAAACACCACCAACATAGATGTTTTTAAAACTATCATTATTTTTGTATTTTTTCTGTTATCTGGTCTAATCATAAGTAATTCTTCTCACTAGAAAGTGGTGCAGAGTTCGAATTCTAGTTCTGTGATATGGCAACAGAAGTGATACAACCACTCACC
The DNA here is from genome assembly GCA_900406275.1 of Anastatica hierochuntica. Classification (NCBI taxonomy): domain Eukaryota; kingdom Viridiplantae; phylum Streptophyta; class Magnoliopsida; order Brassicales; family Brassicaceae; genus Anastatica; species Anastatica hierochuntica. The sequence goes on from OVAN01001368.1 coordinate 7,799, forward strand.
CACTAACTTTTTTTCAAGTTTATATTAAAATTTGAAAACGCTCTAGTTTTCAAATTTTTTCAAATTTATTATAAAGAATGGAAAGAAATGAATGAAAAAAAAAAGAAAAGAAGAAGAATGAGACCAAAAGAGAAGGAGAGAGATGAATGCTATGTCACTTCACTTTTTTATTCTTCTTATAATAATCACTCAACACACAAAGCATTTTTCAGAAGCTTCCAATTCTGTGTGTTCTTCTATGCTCTATCTCGAAATGTATTTTTACCATTTATTACAAATATTAAATAAAACCCAAAAATTAAAGAATATATAATAAGTTTTGGTTCTTTTTTTATACAAAATTTCAACAGATGAGATTGCCATAATAGAGCTAGGGGTCGAAAGAACCTAGGTGTCATAAAGAAGTTAATTTCGTCACGAAACAGATTTTCCCGTATTTAATTTGAGATTTTCTTTTGTCATTTCATTGAATTTTTTTTTTTTGAGCAAAGAAGAACAAAGAAAATACAAAAGAGGATGATGTGAAAACGTATTAGTGTTTGCCTGCCACTCGGAGTTGTTGTGTCGGCCATCGCTCGGACAGAGCTTTGAGAACTTTTTGTCATTTGTCTTTTCTTTCTTCTTCATTTTTTTGCCCCTTGGCTTTTATTTAGTTTTACCATTTTTTCTTAAAATGACAAATTTAAATCTTGATTACTTTCAAAAATCAAATCTAACTAAAACTTGGCTCCCATATTCCGATTTAGAATTTAAGGCTAAGCATATTTTTGGGATTTAAAAGCCCAAATTGAATCCACGCTAAAAATGGTACCGAACTCGAATCTGACCAAACAAAAATTTCAAATGGATTTTGTTTCATGTAGTTCGGGCAAAATGTCTTATGCAAATCTGTAATCCGAACAAAAACATATATCCGAAAATTAGAAAAGAAATCTGAAAAAACTCGAATCTGAATATGAAAGACTAGTAATCATCAAGGATACCAAATATCTATCCTAAATAAAAACTGTTCAAATTTATAAGTTGTATATTGAATTTTATTTTTTGAATGCCTACGTAGAATTCCGGTTATTCCAGTCATAATTCTGAATTCTCTGTGAATTACTGTATTGAATATAGTATTTATAAATCATAATTAAAATCCAAAATCCGGTGTTGTTCATTAAATGATTTAAAATCAGCTTTTAAAATTCAGTGTTCAACTTTAAAAAATTTTAAAATTCTACAAAGATTTTACAATCATCCAAATAAACTCTGTTATAATTTTTAAATTTGATGGATTATAAAACAATGATTATTGATTTAAATCATGTATTGAATAACATTATCTTTTAAATTGTAGGGCTTTACCCATCGTGTGTAATCTCTACACTTACATATCAATCGTGTAAGAGAGAAGTGAAGCCTGCAAATAAACTTATTATGTGCTCAAACACTAACAACATCCTCTTGCTTCTAAACAATTCATATATGTCTCAAACCCAAATGATCCAACCTACAAAAATCATCATCTGTTTGTATGAACTCAAAGCCGCTCGCTCTAGTTTCATTTGCTGTCTGTGAAGTCTGCATCGATCACATCATCACCATCTCCGCCTTTACCACCCTCGCCTCCTCCAGGAGTAGGACCTGCACCTTCTGGAGCTCCAGCTCCAGCTCCTCCGGGTTGGTTGTATAGTGACTGACCAATCTGCATCACTTCTTGGTTAAGAGCAGCCATTGCATCTTTGATTTCTTGTGTTGATCCGCTTCCGATTTTGTCTTTCAGATCTTGCAGCTTACCCTCCACCTTCTCTTTCACTTCACCTGGAATCTTCTCTCCAAGCTCTTTGAGTTGCTTCTCCGTCTGGTATACAACCGAATCTGCTTGGTTCTTCGTGTCAATCGCGTCTCTCTTTTCTTTGTCGTCTTTCGAAAACCTTTCTGCTTCTTGAACCATTTTGTCTACCTGTAACGTTCATCCACACACCCAGTTTTGTTATCATGTTATATGATTAAGTATACGTCGATAAGTGATTTGATTTGATAAAAGTGTACGCACGCACCTCATCCTTTGGCAATGTACTAGCACCAGTAATGGTGATGTCTTGTTTCTTTCCAGTGCCTTTATCAACAGCACTGACGGATAGGATTCCATTGGCATCGATGTCGAATTTGACTTCGATTTGTGGAACCCCTCGTGGTGCTGGTGGAATACCATCTAGACGGAACCTACCAAGAGACTTGTTATCCCTAACAAACTCCCTCTCACCTTGCAGCACATTAATGTCAACACTCGTCTGACCGTCAGCGGCGGTCGAGAAGACTTCTGATTTAGAAGTAGGCAGTGTAGTATTCCTCGGAATGATCTTGGTCATAACCCCACCAAGTGTTTCCAAACCAATTGAAAGCGGTGTCACGTCAAGAAGCACGATGTCACTCACGTCTCCAGCCAGAACACCAGCCTGGAGTCAGAAGAGAATGTTACTCGATGAGAACTCGTTGCAGCAAAAACCGCAACTTCATTGCAAACAGATATTCAAGCAACAGAAACTTAAACAAGGTACGAAACATAAGTTTAAGAGAACACAACACACCTGTACTGCGGCGCCTAGTGCTACAACCTCATCTGGATTTACTGTGACATTAGGTTCTTTCCCCGTAAGCTTCCTCACAAGTTCCTGAACAGCAGGAATACGAGTGGATCCACCAACAAGGATCACTTCGTCGATATCTTTAAAGCTGAGTTTTGCATCTCTCAAGGAATTCTCAACGGGAGTCCTACATCTATAAGATATAAACATGGATAAGAACCTCAAATCTATGCGATCGATAACACCATAACCATCTCAAGCCATACAAACTGTGACTCGAATTACCTATCAAGCAAATCTGAACACAATTCTTCAAACTTGGCACGAGTTAGCGTTGTTTCTATGTGCTTAGGTCCATCAGCTGTAGCCGTAATAAATGGCAAGCTGAACACACACACATACAAAAAAAACCCGAATAAATTAAAATCCACAAGCTTGTGAAAGTACTAAATCAAAAGGTTTGGGGAGAAAGTTAAATATCACGTTACCTCATATTCGTCTGCGTCAATGAGGAAAGTTCGATTTTAGCTTTCTCAGCTGCCTCTGTCAACCTCTGAAGTGCTTGCTTGTCTTTCAGAAGATCAATGCCTTCATCTTTCTTGAATTCTGACGCAAGCCAATCAACAACTCTCTGCATTGAAAAAAACTTGAATCTTTCAAGTAAAACACAAAAGAAAACTAAAAGATCAATGTTTCGCATTTAACTAACCTTGTCAAAGTCATCACCACCCAAATGTGTGTCACCAGAAGTAGAAAGCACTTCAAACACACCATCACCAACCTCAAGCACTACATAAGAACAAACATAACAAAAATACATTTCTAATACATTCAAAGCGAGCGCAGCCAAAAGATTCTACTTCTCGAGAATTATAGCAAAACTAGTAATGTCTTTAAGTTACCTGAGACATCAAAAGTACCACCACCAAGATCAAAAACTAGAATTGTCTCATTGCTTTTCTTCTCAAACCCATAAGCCAAAGAAGCAGCAGTAGGCTCATTGATAATACGAAGAACTTCTAAACCAGCGATACGACCAGCATCTTTTGTAGCTGTCCTCTGAGAGTCATTGAAGTAAGCAGGCACAGTAACAACAGCTTTAGTCACTTTATCATTCAAGAATCTTGATGCATCATCCACAAGTTTCCTCAAAACCTATACAACACACACAGCCACATAACAAACTCTCCATTAAGAAACAAAACCATACAACAACAAGCAAACACATTCGATTTCGATTCATATACCTGAGCTGAAATCTCCTCAGCTGCAAATTGTTTACCAATGGCAGGACACTCAAGCTTAACATTACCAATCTCATCTCTAACAACTCTATAAGAAACTTGCTTAGACTCTTCATCAACTTCATTCATCTTCCTACCAATGAATCTCTTAACAGAGAAGAAAGTATTCTCTGGATTAACAACAGCTTGTCTTTTAGCTATTTGCCCAACAAGCCGATCACCACTCTTCGTGTACGCGACGACGGAAGGCGTCGTTCTCTGACCTTCAGCGTTGGTGACAATGGTGGGTTTGCCTCCTTCCATGGCGGCGACGGCGGAGTTAGTCGTGCCCAAATCAATTCCGACGACTTTCTCGTTAACTACCCTCACAGGACCTACCGTATACCTAGAGGATCCGACGCCATTTCTGGATCCGATTCTGAGGAAAGCGGAAGTAGGGTTAGAGAAAGGACCTGTTCTGGTGCCAAAGAAGGCGGTTTTGGGCGTGAAGCTTGATTTACCGGAGAGATTTCTCTTGGAAGAAGCGAATCCAATTCCGCCGAGAATGTGAATCTGAGCGGCGGAAGAAGCCATTTTTGAAGGTCGATTAGGAAAGCTAAAGGGGCAACGATGGGAGAAGATTGAGAGAGTTAAACCCTAAAAGAAGGTTAGGTGGAAGAAGTAGTGAAGAAGATAAGAGAGAGAGAACAAAGTTGAGAGCTTTCGTTGGAAGTTTCGAGAAGGATGAGTGAAAATGAATGGATGTGGGCTTATAGAGGCAACATCCAGACTTTCTCAAAGCCCATTATTTTATTCTTATGTTCTCATACGGCAGAGCTTTTTACTCGGAACCCAAACCAGAATCCGAACTAAATTACCTAAATCAAACCCGAACCCTAAGCTACAAAAATATTCGAAACAATGGCAAGTAATGGCAAGACGCTTGGGAAATGGGACAAGATGCCAAAGCCAGATGATTTTGGAATGTCGGCATGGTGTAAGAGTGACAAGCTAATCTCCACAATGTGTCGATGTCGTCTCTCAGGCATACCATTGTGTTCAGGCGTGTGTGGTGGTGTGGTAAGATGAGCAATACCATTATCAGAAAGAAACTTTGGTAGTGCTATGAATCGTTTTGATTTTTGTATTAAAGCGATTTGCCACAAAATTCTCGTACGCTTGAAAGACCGGAGACACTTGAGACTTGTGTTTAAGTGGATAAAACCATATGTACCTGGTAAAATGATCAACAAATATAACGTAATATTTGTAACCATCAAAAGACATAATAGGAGAAGTCCACACATCAGAATATTATATTTCAAGAGGAACGAATAGTAGAGACAGTAAATGGAAGCTTGTGACTTTTATTACTAGAACACGAGTCGCAAATAAAAGATGAAGACAAAGGATAAAACGGTAATGAAAACTTAGAGATCATGTGACGTAAAGTCTGAGTGTTTGGATGTCCTAATCTAGAATGCCAATCAGAAAGAATTCTTAATGCAAGAAAAAGCCGAAAAGACGATGCAGAAGCTTCCAGTGGCCACTCATAGACACCGTTGTTAGACCTGCCTTTGTGAACTAGCACCCCGGAGTTGAGAGCCTTCATCTGAAACATATTGGGACACAGTTCAACCATCACATTATTAGTTTTACAAAGCTTGTTCACCGAGATTAGCTTCTTTTGCATCGAGGGAACACATAATACGTTATCAAGTAATAGAGAACGTGTATTTGAAGGTAAGTGAGAGGAACCCGTATGCGTGACTTGAAGATTGGTGCCGTTGCCGATCATCACATCTTCACCACCTTGATAAGGTGAATGAAGGGACATGTTTCTTAGATCCGTGGCAATGTGATGCGACGCGCCACTGTCGAGAAGCCACAGAGCATGATCAATAGGAGTAGAGGTAGTGTGATGAGCCTATTGCTGCCGTTGAGGAGGTGGTAACGGAAGGTGAGGAGCTTGCCACTGTTGACTGTTGCCACGATATTGTGGTGAAGGAAAAGGGCTGCTGGTGCTATATTGCGGACATCTTCTCGCATTATGGCCTTGAGTTCCACAGATTTGGCACTTACCAAGGTAGCCACGACCCGTTCCACGACCAAAAGGACCAAGACCTACATGAGCAGATCCAGAACCACGACCAAACGATTGTTGTGAAGGCCGATATTGAGTGTTGTTGGTTGTGACTGGAACAGAGATATCTCCGTGGATTCTTAACTAAGAGAGTTCTCTCTATTGATCAACTTTTCATGTAGTTCATCAATACAGATCAGAACATCTCTTCCAATTGACCATCTCAACAATAGCCCGGTAGTCCTCACCAAGACCTTCTGTAATGATGTCAAGGAGGTCTTCATGGTCCAGCGGTGCTCCTGGAAGAGCCAATTGATCCACTTTCCCAAGAATCCCTCGCATGTAATCATTGACAAATTGATTACCTTTAGAGCTACGCTTGATATGATGGCGCAATTGTTTGATGTGGCCGCATGATGGTTTGTCGTAAGTGCGATAAAGTATCTCCTAAATCTCCTTTGTAGATGTTGCTCTTGCAACAATCAGCTGAACTGGGGTAGAGAGAGAGCCTAATAAGTTGCTGTAAAGCAACTTATCTTGTATGAGCCACGTTGCGTGTTGCGGATTTGGCTTGGTAACACCAGCAATGTTGGTAACAGTTGCTTCAGGAATCGAATCGTTATCTGTAAGAAACACATGAAGATCATGAGCCTCAAGCAAAGAAGTAATTTGCAATCTCCACGTAATAAAGTCCGTGGGCGTGAGTTTAGTAATGGAGGACATGTTCAAAGAGATCAAGGTACTCTTTGGGTCCTTAGTATTAAAGATTGGGGATGATTATGTGGTAGCTGATGCAGTAGACATCGTTTATAGAGAGAGAGAGAGAGAGAGAGAGAGAGAGAGAGAGAGGGCAAATAAAAGAGAAAAGAAGATGAAGAATCAGTAGATCGAGAAGAAAAACAGAGGAGATTAGAAACAAAGAGAATCACGAAACCATATAGAGAGTTGAGGAACCATGTCTTATATTCATATATGAGCTAAGTATATATAGTACAACGAAGAGACTAAGATAACAGAGAATCTCCTTATATGTAGGAGGAGATATATACAAGTTATAATATGTGTATAAGTAATATATATCCAATATTATACATATTCATTTAAGAACACTGAACATTGAATATTATTTAGGGCTCGGCCTTCGCATCCATTCGTGTTTGGATCAGGGCTTAGCGTTCGGATCCGTTCAGGTTCAAATCAAGTTTTAGTTCGGGCTCCGGGCCTAAACTACAATCATTTAAGATTCGTTCGGTTGTTGAAAACTTTGGTCGGATTCGGATCGGATTTAGAAAATCTATTGAAATCCGAGTACGACGTTTCTGGTTCGGATATGAGTATTTTGGATTTTCTTTTCCGATTGTTTTTGGTTTTCCGGGTTCGGTTCAGAGTTTTTAGGTCTTTTCGGTTAGAAGTTTTTGGATTTTTTAGGTACTCTAGATCTGGGTAAAACCCGATACTCCACTTACCAGCGAAAGGAACACTATCGGATATTCTGCATATTAGTTCAGACTCGGATTTAGGTTTTCGGATCCGATTCGATTCGGGTTTTCGGGTTCGTATAAAATACCCAGCCCTACCACTATTCCTCTGTTACTAGACATAAGTCCAGTGGTGGCTTTAGGCTACGAGAGCATGCGTTTTAGAGAAGGGTTTGTATCAACTCGAAGTTTCACTATATGCAAGTGAAGCTACTATATCTTCTTCTTGTCATATACTTGTTCTTTTGTTTTTCATAGAAAATCTTAAAACTCATCATTATTTGGACAGAAACAAAAACAATGAACCAGAGTGATAGTAATTCACTTGGCCACTGTTGAATTACATAACAGCAAAAACATTATTCTAATAAAAGAGGACAAAAAAAACACGAGTGATGATTTTCGGATAATCTTTAAGCCCTAACTAGAGTAGGACTCGGTTTTAGAGAATGACAAGATCTCAACTTCAAATTTGATGGTGTCGTCGACGACGAAACCTTTGGTTGCGTTTTTGAGATCTGTAAGAGGTATAAACTTGTCGAAACCCCATCCATTTTCTGTTGCATTAGGCCATCCTGCCACTGTTTGAGGACAAATCAAAAGTTAATTTAACCTTTTTTTAAAGATAAGACTAAAAGATCAATCCAAAACGAGACACACTAACCTTGTTTCTCAACATGGTTGGATCGGATCTGGTCAATAACACGTAACGTGGCGTTCACGTAACCCTTTTCGTTTGATGCACTCAACAAGTAGAATGATAAGGAGTTACCAGTTGCAGATCCAGCTCCATTTGGATACACTTCCATTACCCTACACACAAACGCATATCAAATAAATTCACACTTATGTTGCTTGTTTATATGTTTGTGTAAAGTTCCACATTGGTAATCTCATAAGAGACTTAAGTAATATATAAACAATATGGACCAATCTATTCATTGTCAATTGGTTCTGAGCTGGAAACCCATAATTTAGCAGTATATATAGTGAGAGAGAGAGAAAGTCACCAGTCTCTTCCTCCAGAAGAAAACGATCCGGAAGTGTAAGAGTCACGAACTAGGGTGGAGAAATTGGTGAGTTTCCAAACAAGAAGAGGGTCACGAATGTTTTCTTCGTAAGAGGCAACTTCCCATTCTGAGGGTTTAGAAACCACAATGTCAACTCCAAACACACTTTGTCCACCATCGAAAAGGTATCCATACGCTGGATTTTCGTAGTAACTAATTGGACGAAAGCTTATTTGTCCATATTGTTGATTAAACAGATGAAATCGTTGCGCCTCAGTCGCTACAAAACCGATGAAAACTAATTAGTGTGTAGAAAACAAAAGATTAAACAAGATATGTATCAAGATTGATTACTTATTAGTACCCTGGTACTCAAAGAACGTGTCTTTGGTGCTTAAATAGGAGACAAATTTGATCCACGCATACACTTCTGTTTGACCGGGGATGACGCTTGAGTTATCGATTTTCACGTAAAGCGAAACGTATCCACCCGAGCCCTCTGGCTTGTTCGTGTTGGGGTATATTAAAAACGTCCTTGTAACATTTAAAACACAAAGATCAAATTATTTATTGTCAAAACATATACTAACTAGTACTCTCTGTTTCACAAAGAGTGTCATTTTGACACTTTTCACACAAATTAAAAAAATTATTAAAAAGTTTTATTTGTCTTTCATTAACACACTATAAAAATTTTATTCTCTCTAATTAATACTCTAAAACTATAAGGTTTAAACCAGAATTTTGTTCATTAATTTACATTGAAAATGTAAAACGACACTTTTTGTCAAACAAAACTAAATTTTAAAATGACACGCTTTGTAAAACGGAAGAAATATTTGATGAGATCAAAGCCATTTGTTAAAACATATATATTATGACTTCTCAACTCATTGCTAATAACTGATCTTGAGTTAGAAAGTTAGACTATTCATTTATGTACGTACCAGTTGTATCCACCAGCAGAGAAAGGACGTGACTCATACTTGCCATCGTTGTCTTTGACCAGTTTCGACAGAGTTGAAAAAGACTGGAACTTCACGCAGTATGAAAGTGGAAGACGTTTTCTCGTCTCTTCCGTTGTTGTTCCCTTGAGCTTCTGGTGTTTCCCAGCAGAAACACAATTCAAGGAGTGACATGGAAGTATCCTTGAGTTCTCTACGGCAAAGAGTCCTTCTTCTACGACTCCTTCTGTCGCCATTAGGTTTTGAAGGTTGTAATAAGGTTTTGCAAATCTTACAACTTCCACAATGAAAACGAAACAGAAGAAGCAGTAGACAAATATTGATCCATAATTGGTGTTTTTCTTCTTTTCCTCGGTAAACATTTTCTTTTGTTGAGTGTGTCTGTCAGTAATGGTTTTAGTGTTGTATATATAGAGATATGTTATCTTGCTAACCCATTAACACATGTCACGAGTTCGCACGTCTCTTAAGTATTTTATTACCTATCATAAATAGATCATTGACTTATTCACATGGTACTTGAGTTTGTGTAACAATGTTTCTAATTAAACATATTATTTATAAAATGGGGAGAGTATATGACACAGGAGTATTTATAGTTATAATCATTTTACACAAGATTGAAATTTCATCTTCTTTTAGTTGTTTTTTCTTTTTTTTTGTTAAAAATTAAAATCTTCTTTTAGTAACCCCGACCGACCCGGACGGTCTGACCGGTTGACCCGGGACCCGGTCACTAATACGGTCCGGGTTTTATGTTTAAATCCGTTCGATATTGACCCGGAAAAACCCGTCAAATATCTGCGATCCGACTTTGACCCGGTGACCCATCCGCCCGGTTATCGAAAAAAAATTGATTTTAAATTCTTTTTATGAAATTCTTTTTTAATTACAATACTTACATGATTTTTTATAATAATCAACTTTATAATTATAATTTATTTTCTTATTAATGTTGGTTTAGAAAATTAAATATTCTAGATTTTCTATACAATTTTTTTATATTTAATGATAATAAAATTGTAGATTTTAAGCGATAATTTTGAGATAATTAAACTTAATGAATTACTATTGGTTTATAGGTATGGTAAATTATGTTTAAAATAAAACAAAAAAAAATTCTTAATGTGCATAAACACTAAAAGATCTATGATTTTGCTTATTTTCATATTTTCTAAGCTATTGTAAATAAAATTCATGTTTATCACTTTAAATGATCATTTTATTACTACTAAAACATATTAAAATTTTAAATTCTCTATATATATACATATATATATTTCAGTTTTTGTATTAATAAAACTAATATATAATATTAATTATAAAAAATTCAATAATATTATCGATCCGCTGTCGATCCGGATCGATCCAGAGATCCAGCGACTCAAAAAAATTTTGGATCACTGTCCGGATCGGGTTTAAAAACATTGCGATTCATTCAAGGTTACATACATAAAAATATTTCTGCTCGTTAAACACGAGAAATATTATATGCTTTCAAATGTATCTGTGCTGTCAGATGCTGGCGAATAGAAATTGTGCCTGATTAAAAAAGAGTAGGCATTATGCAACTATCTTCCATTATGTGAGATAAATCATATTTAATGGTCTTAAATGTCATTTGATTTTATAGATATTTACAGTACGATATTTGAGATCTCTATACTGTGCAACTATCTTCCATTATGTGAGATAAATCATATTTAATGGTCATAAATGTCATTTAATTTTATAGATAATAGGTGATCGATCCGCACCTTGTGCGAGATAGAACGAAGACTCAATTGTATGGCATCATACATTGTGTCATGCATAGATTTGAAAGTTTACATGATCATTTATGTATATAGTGTAATTTCGGTTGATGCTATGATATCATTTTACATGATTATTTATGTATGTTCTGTGATTTCGGTTGATGCTATGATATCATTTTACATGATTATTTATATATGTTGTGTAATTTCGGTTGATGTCATGAGCTCAATTTAAATGGGTATTCATTATACATTGCAAATATAACAACATAGACCACAAAAAAATTCGAAACGTTTAACATTATTAAGAAAACGATTACAAAGTTTAGAATACTAAAGCATAACTATTGAATTTTAAGAAAGAGAAGAAGTAGATTCGATATACTCAGTGTTATAAAAACCAAATAACGTACATAATCCATAAAAAAACTACAAAAAATCAAAACAAATAATTTGCAAACTTTTAGACAACTTTGCATTTGTATAACCTGAGTATAACATTGAAAATGATAATATAATAATTATATTTAAGAAAAACGTATTGTGATCTGAATATTTTGAAATACTTGCTTATATACTACGTTCATTGTCTTTGTTTGAGGTTTTCCTTCTTTATCAGTTATAAAGATTTTTAATCATGATCTCGATTTCATTATAGATAGTGCAACGTATAACGGACCGTGAGAGAACACCGGTCTGGGTAGAACAAGCCCACGTTTTGAAGTGTCTGGTCTTGACTTTTATTGATGGTCACCGCAAAAGCTAACGTCACATAATATTGCATGTGGCGCATGCTGAAGGGAAAATTTGCTTCTGGTGGTGTCACATACATCTTTGGGATCAAAACTTTTTCTCCACCTATATAATTTCCTGTGATGATTCTATCTTCTATAACATGGCGAGCTAGCTGAGTAGTACGAATACATAACCCACCTTTAGCATCAATGTTACGAAGACACATATTAGGAGCACCAACCTTTAACTTCAAACAATGTCTAGGGAGTCCAACAACTTTAACACTGTTCAAAAACTCCACTGGATAATCAGACGTTTCATCATTGTTTTCATCAGTGTTAAAATCTGATGAAATTATGCTGTCAGAGCTAAGATAAGTTTTCTCTTCACCTGAAATCGAAATTATGTTTCCCATATTTCATGTAGACATTATTTTTGTATAAAAAATAATAAGAGTTATGCAACACATACTAATTAAGTAATGTTACGAGGCAATTGAAATGTCAAGTATCGAAATGTCAAAGGAGACCAGTGTGTCTTTCCAAAAAATGTTCCATACAAATGATCATAAAAACTTATTTTTGAAAGTTGCCTCGTATGCAATTCTTTTTTTCTTATGAATTGAATGTGCTTGGTGACAATTAAAAAAATTCCTCTTTTCCTTTTATTCTTTCTCTTCAATAAAGCTCTAAAGCTATCTTATTTTCTCCTTTTGTTTCTTTCTCATCATGTTCTTGTAGAACACAATCACTTGTTTGGATTATCTCACAGAAGTCACATACATAGCCACGGAGATTAGTCTACTGGTTTCTCACCTAAGAACTATCTCCGGTTTATTTATAGGAATAACAACACACAACTTAGGGTTTTGGGATAAAATTAGGTTTCTGAACAGGTAAAGAGTCAGTTTTAGAGAAGGACAAGATCTCGACTTCAAATCTTATGGTATCGTTGACGACGAAACCTTTGGTTGCATTTTTGATATCTACAAGTGGTATAAACTTGTCGAAACCCCATCCATTTTCTGCTGCATCAGGCCATCCTGCCACTGTTTGATGACAAAATCAAATGTTAGTTTAACATTTTTTAAGTAAGCGTAATTAGATATATAGCCTAGATTAGTAGTAGAGGATGAGAAAGAAGATATCAAACCTTGTTTCTCCACATTATTGGAATGGATTTGGTCAATAAGACGTAACTTGGCTTTCACGTAACCGTTTTCGTTTGACGCACTCAACAAGTAGAATGATAACGAGTTACCCGTTGCTGATCCAACTCCATTTGGATACACTTTCAGTACCCTACACACAAACCCATCACATAAATGAATACATATTGATATTGTTTATATCTCTATGGACAGAGTAAGAAACAGAGAGTCACACCAGTTTCTTCCTCCGGAAGAAAACGATTCAGAAGTGTAAGAGTCACGGGAGAGAGTGGAGAAATTAGTGAGTTTCCAAACGAGAAGAGGGTCACGAATGTTTTCTTCGAAAGAGAAAACTTCATATTTCTCAGAGGGTTTAGAGACCACGATGTCAACGCCAAACACGCTTTGTCCACCGTCGAAAATGTATCCATATATTGGATTTTGGAAATACACAATCTGAAGAAAGTGAATATATCCATACTGTTGTTTAAACAGATGAAATCTCTGTGCCTCAGTTGCTGCAAAACCGATCAAAACCAATTAAAACTATTAAAAAAAGATTTATGTATTCATCCCGGTAGATGTTTAATTAGTACCTTGGACCTCAAGGTACGTGTCTATAGTGCTTTTATAGACTACGAATTTGATCCACGCATACACTTCTGTTGGATTGGCAATGAGGCTTGAGTTATCGAGTTTCACGTAAACCGAAACCCACCCACCCGAGCCCTCTGGCTTATTCACGTTCGGGTAGATTAAAAACGTCCTTGTAACATTTCATGCACAGAGGGTCATATACTAATTAGAATCTTGAGGCGTTTTAAAATATCCCACATCTAAAATATGAAGATTATTAAATATAGCATTGTTATGACTTATGAGAAAGTGTTGGTTTAATCTAGAAGAAAACTTAAAGACTTCGAGAGAAACGAGTTGAGGAAAACATCTTTAGATTTTCTTTATTAATATCGTGAATAATCATTACAAAGTTCTAACACTTTTATTTATAATTAAACTAAATGCGACATCTTATTGGTACATATGAAATTTAAGTCATTTTGAAGTAATATGTATATATATACACACACACGAATTTATGTCAATTGTTTTTATTCCGCTAGTTAGATGACAAGATTCGATTTATAGCCAAATAATTCTAATAAGGGCAACGGCGATTTCCAACGGTCAAATTAAATTGAGATGGTGAACATTTAACCATTTGACTTAAGACACTTTCCTAGCTTTAGAATGTTCAATTTAGTTTTGAGTTGAAAATCATTTATTATTTCTTCAATCATTAAACATACCAATTGTATCCACCAGCGGAGAAAGGGCGTGACTCGTATTTGCCATCGTTGTTTTCCACCAGTTTCGACAAAGTGGCAAAAGACTGGAACTTGACGCAATACGAAAGTGGAGGACGAGTTCTGGTCTCTTCCCTTACCGGTATCAAGAGCTTCTCGCGATTCGGAGCAGAACCAGAGACAGAACGCGATCTCAAGGAGTGACATGGGAGTGTCCTTGAGTTCTCAACATCAAAGAATCCTTCTTCTATTACTGCTTCTGTCTTCATTAGGGTTTCAACGTTGTAATACGGTTTTGCGAATCTTGCAACTTCCACGATGAAAACAAGACAGACGAAGCAGTAGATAAGTATTGTTCCATAATTAGTGTTTTTCTTCTTTTCCTCTGTAAACATTTTGTTGTGGTTGTTGAATGTGTCTGTATGGTTTTGTGTTGTGTATATATAGACATGATAATTTTTTAATCTTTTATTAAAAGCATTGTAACATAAATTATTTTACTGATCTATTAACATATGTCACCTGTTAACATATGACCTATTAACCTATGTGTATTCACTACTTGTTGTCACGTATTCATTTGTCTTCTTTTTAAAAATAAAATGGTTGACGAACCGGTAAATAATATTTTTTTTGTTTCATTTTATAATTTTTTTAGGTTTTTATTTTTGTTTTATTTTATAAATCTTTTTGAAATATTTTTGTGAATATTTGATTTATTTAATCTAACTATAACTGAAATTTTTTTTTTATTGATTGAATTATGTTTGTTTAGATATAAATAATAATTTTTAATGTAAAAAGACAAAATTCTTAATTTACATTTTTTATCTCAAAACATCTATAGAATGGAACAGATGGAGCATATTCTAAAGAAACTTTAAAGCATTATATATATAAAAATCAACCCTATCAATCAAAATATTAATCAGCAGGTTATGAATATTTCTTGACATTATATGTTGACTTAAGTTGGTTATAACATTTTTGATGATGTATTGGCTGTATATTGACTTTTTAATCATAGTGTGATTTATTTATATGATACGATGACTGTTTATATTGATAATTTCATAATATGCATATATTAGACGAACATTTTAAACAAATTATAATGTGTGGTTTTGCTTCGGTCGATATTTTAAGATGTTTTCTTCTGTATATACTCCTTTTGTCCTATCTTTAAAGATCTACGTTTTACAATTTCACACTTAACGAAACTATTTGTACCAAACATAACGTAAAATTTTTATTAATAATTTAGAACCTCACATTTTTTGTTAAAGTTAAAGACAAAAACCTCAAGTTATTACTTGAAACACTCATTATTAATTTAATCTAAATTGGCATTGACACTGGTAAATTAGGGCTAAAAATCTCATTTATCTAGTATTTTTTCTCTTTATAATCTTTTCAAGTTGAACTGTGTAACATGAATTTGACACGCCATAAAATTATCACTCGTAATATTATGATGTATGCCACTGACCAATTGGTTTATGACATACATCAAATATTTAAATTTTATAATTTTGTATAAGTAAATTTTTTAATTTTATATAATTATGCAATTTTTTTTATTTTGTAAATTTTAGATATTAAATATTATATTTTTATTAAACCATTAAAAGAAATATTGTAAACTAAACTTTATAATTTTATCACGACTATATAATATTTATAATTATATATTAAATGATATAATTTATCAAACTTTGACCATTTTTTTTTGTCAACAAACGGACCATAACGGGTCGTTCCGATAACCCATTAAACCCCACATATTCCCTCCACCAGAGTCGAACCTTGATGTCTGAGGATTGATTCTGGAGACTCAACCATCAGGCTACAATGTCCTCGACAACTTTGACCAATCTAATTATCTATTAATTGTTTCGCTTTTGTTTAGCCCATGGACAATTATTTCGGATTATGTACAATGTTGTTTTTATTTATGTTATCGTTTAACATTGTAAACGAAGTGATGACAAAAAAAAATTATATAAAAGAAGTACTCTTTGAAGGAAAAAGTAGTTTCGAGTAATTTATATAAAAATCGGAGAAATGATGAGAAAATCATATAATGACAGCTTATTTTAATGTATTAATTTAAAGTCAGTTTTTAATTAGGGCCTTGTTCATGTCTTAATTATGTTATTAATATAGTAGATGGTCGGCATGACTTTTTTCAAATATACTAAGCTGGCAATTACTTACACCTTTAGTGATGTAGTGTCCTCTCTTAATTTACTCATTAATTTTTTTATGTCATCTTAATAAATAAGTTTAATATCTTTCATAGATTTTACACGTCACTAAATTTTAACTGACAAGAGTAAGACATATGTTGCAAACTTTCAATCATTTGGTTGTATTAAAGATGTTAATTTAGTACTATCTGCGTCTAAATAGCTAAAATGGTTGCGGATTTGATTTTTCGGTGATCCGTTCGGTTCGGGTGTTCTCTTAAGGCATATCAAATTGTTACATGATCAATTCCAACTCCTTGCCATGTCTACTTTGGTATTTTAATGCGATATTTGCAGATCTAATTGATTAAAAGTTTTTACATAAAAAAGCTCGAAATTCCTTATTTTTAGACATAAACATAAATAGTGAACCATAGTGACAGTAATTCACTTGTCCACCTTAGCTTGGATTATACATAGCGGATATAGTACGCTGGTTTTTCACCAACGTACTATCTCCGCTTAAAAAGAGGAAAAACAACACACGTGTAATGATTTTTTAAAAATCATTTTAAACCCTTATTAGAAAAGGAGTCGGTTTTAGAGAAGGACAAGATCTCCACTTCGACTTTTAGGGTATCATCCACAAGGAAACCTTTAGATTTGTCTTTGATATCAGCAATAGGTACAAACTTCTCGTAACCCCATCCATTTACTATCGCATTGGGCCATCCCTCCACTATAGAAACAAATTATAAGTTTGTTTAACATTTTTTCAAATAAGCCACAAATAGTTTAAATTAGTACTAGAGGATGAGGAAAACAACACACTAACTAACCTTGTTTCTCCACATGGTTGGATCGGATCTGGTCAATAACTCGTAACTTGGCTTTCACGTAACCTTTTTCGTTTGACGCACTTAGCAAAAAGAGTGACAACGAATTGCCCGTTGCATGTCCAACTCCATTTGGATATACTTTCAACACCCTGTACACACTCAACATATTAACTCGCACTACAGAAAAACGCCTATTGCGGATAGTAAGTAGCAGTCAAAAATTTGTATCTAATAAGTAATAAGAAGATAAATTATTGACATTAATGATATGTCGCTAATTAACGACATATTCCGTAAACATATACGACATATATTCTTGTTTGTCTCTAATACTCTAATATGCTGGGAGAGACAAAGGGTCACCAGTCTCTTCCTCCGGAAGAAAATGAGCCAGAAGTGTAGGAGTCATCATTGAGGGTAGAGAAATGGGTGAGCTTCCAGTCGGAAACAGGGTCGCGAATGTTTTCTTCGTAAGAGGCAACTTCCCATTCTTTGAAGTGTGGAGCAACGAAGATGTCAACACCAAACACACTTTGTCCGCCGTCAAAAATGAATCCATGCGCCGGATTTTGGAAATAAGCAATCTCAAGAAAGTGGATTTGTCCCCATTGTTGTTTAAACAAATGAAATCGTTGCGCGTCCGTCTCTAAATAAAGTCAAAAGAAGATTAAGCAGAATTCGAATCTTAAAAGTACCACTAAATACATATTTGTTTCAACTGCACCATTACAAGTTTTATTTTTCTAAAAATACCATCAAACTAAATTTAAACGTTGAAACCACCAAAGTAACTTTAAACCTAAAAATGTAAATTCAAAATACTGAACTATCAAAAATTTAGTTTCTATACCTTAATAATTTCTTGTGGAATTTTAGGAACCAAATGTAAAAATTGTATAATTGTTAATTTTTTAGAGTATGTACAATATTTGTTCACAAACATATTTTGGTGGTATTTGAAGGAATTATTCTAAAACAAATTTATATATCCCTCTCTCTAGTACCTTGGAGGATATGGTACTTGTCTATAGTGCTTTTATAGACGAGGAATTTGATCTCTGCATACACATCTCTTGGATTGGCGATAAGGGTTGAGTTATCAATTCTCACATAAAGCGAAACGAAACCACCCGAGCCCTCTGGCTTGTTCACGTTGGGGTAGATTAATAACGTCCTTATAATAATTTAAACAAACAAAAAGGTCATATTATATTTAGAAATTTAAATCTTGATGAGATTCAGAGCAACTTGTTAGCATAACCACGTCAAAGTGAAGATTGTGATTGTTGAGATATAATCTACATCTACATCGGAAGTTTAGAGAAAGATTGTTTAGTATATAAATAGAATCCAACTCTAACTACTATGAGACTTTAAAGAGCACAAAATCAAACTCGTGCGAGTTTTGCCACTTAAGTCTAAGATGATAAAGGTTGAAGATAGAACTCATGTGTACCAGTTATATCCACCAGCGGAGAAAGGACGTGACTCGTACTTGCCACCATTGTTTTCAACCAGTTTCTGCATGGTGGCAAAAGACTGGAACTTCACGCAGTACGAAGTTGGAGGACGAGATCTTATCTCTTGCCTTATTGGCACTGAGAGCTTCTCGTGTTTCTGAGCATAAACAGAGGCGGAGCGAGACCTTAAGAAGTTACATGGAACTATACCTGAGTTCTCAAAGTTTGAGAACCCTTCTTCTGCTATTGCCTCTGTCTCCATAATTAGGTTTTTAAGGTTGTAATAAGGGTTTGCGAATCTAGCGACTCCCATAACAAGTACGAAACAGAGGAAACAATATAGAAAGATTGATCCATAACTTATTTTATTCTTCTTTTCCTCTGCATACATTTTTTTTGTTTCTTTCTTTCTTTTAGTATGTAAGTTAAGTAACATTTGTTTGTTTTGTGTATATATATAGACGAATGATTTTACTGACCCATTTGATATTTGTCACGAGGTACACGTTTCACAAACCGATATAAATCGTTCGTTACTTATACCGAACTCGTGAAATGGATCAGTTTCTACTAATTTATATTTTCGCAATAGATTCTTGGAGCCTTTTATATCTTCACTTTTACTTTCCAAAATTATTATTTTTTGTTAAAGGTTACTTTCCAATTTTATTACTAGTGATTAACACACCACATTCATCAAACTTTGACAGGTAGAGATTGGGAAATTATAACAAAACAAATTATCTTTTGTTACATCAATTATTATATGAAATTTAAAATAATTGAAACAACATCACACGAGTTGAGGAGCGTGGGATCATCATCTTAAGCCTTAAATAGAGAAGGTGTCTGTTTTGGAGAAAGACAAAATCTCGACTTCAAATCTAATAGTATCGTTGACTACGAAACCTTTGGTTGCGTTTTTGAGATCTGTAAGAGGTATAAATTTGTCGAAACCCCAACCATTTTCTGTTGCATTAGGCCATCCCGCCACTATTGGGGACAAATCAAAGAGTTAAACTAACATTTTTAGAATAAGCTTTGATTAGATATGTAGCCTAGATTAGTAGTTGAGGATGAGAAAGAAGATATCAAATGGAGACACTAACCTTGTTTCTCAAAATGGTTGCATCGGATTTGGTCAATAACACGTAAGTTGGCTTTCACGTAGCTCTTTTCGTTTGACGCACTCAACAAGTAGAGTGACATCCAATTACCCGTTCCATGTCCAACTCCATTTGGATACACTTTCAATACCCTACACAAACTCATCACGTAAGTAGTTAAACTGGTACCGTTTTTAAATGGGCTTAGGATCTGAATCTAGCTCGGTTTACCAATCAGGGTTATGAGGCTATGAATATAGAATCTAAGAGTTTTGTAATTTATCATTCACACGATTAATAAAGAAACCTAAACGGGTGTTTGTTTCAGTATCGCTTCCTCTCTAGGTTTTTTCGTTTTTTTCTAGGTTTAACTCGCGTTTTTATTTACAACAGTTTATATGTACATAGAGAGAGAGAGTTACCAGTCTCTTCCTCCTGAAGAAAACGAACCAGAAGTATAATAGTCAAGATTGCATGTAGAGAATTTGGTGAGCTTCCAATCGAAAAAAGGGTCGCGGATGTTTTCTTCGTAAGAGGCAACTTCCCATTCTGAGGGTTTAGAAACCACAATGTCAACGCCAAACACACTATGTTCGCCATCGAAAATGAAACCATGTCCCCGATCTCTGTAATATCCGATCTCAAGAAAGTTTAGCTGTCCATATTGCTGTTTAAATAGATGAAATCTCTGCGCCTCGGTCGCTGCAAAACCGATCAAAAACTAATTAGTCTATAGAAAACCAATACAAAAGAGTAAACAACATGATATATCTAGATTAAGTACTAGTACCTTGGAGCTCATGGTACGTGTCTAAGGTGCTTTTATAGGTTACGAATTTGATCCACGCATACACTTCTGTTGGATTGGCGATGAGGCTTGAGTTATCAATTCTGACGTAAAGCGAAACAAATCCACCCGAGCCCTCTGGCTTATTCTCATTCGGGTAGATTAGGAATGTCCTTTAGCATTTCAAGAAATATAGTCAAAATGATACAAATTAGAATCTTGATGAGGTTCAAATAAGCAATGTGTTAAAATATCACACATCAAAAGTAGAGATGATTCAACTCTAACTAATATACACAATAGAAGTTTCTTGATTTATTGCCAATTGGTTTTGAGTTAGAAATACGTACCAATTGTATCCACCGACGGAGAATGGACGTGACTCGTACTTGTCACCATTGTCTTTAACCAGTTTCTGCATAGTGGAAAAAGACTGAAACTTCACGCAATACGAAAGCGGAGGTCGTTTTCTCATCTCTTCCCTTGTTGTTCCCTTGAGCTTCTGGTGATTCCGCGAGACAGACGAGTGACATGGAAGTAACCTTGAGTTCTCCACGTCCAAGAATCTTTCTTCCACTAATGCTTTTGTCTCCATTATGTTTCCAAGGTTGTAGTAAGGCTTTGCGAATCTTACGACTTCCACAACGAGTAGGAAACACAAGAAGCAATACAAAAAGATTGATCCATAGTTGATGTTTTTCTTCTTTTCCTCTCTATACATATTTTCTTTCTTCATTTTTTCTTAGTATGTAACATATCTTTTGTTATGAACTTATGAGTGTATATATAGAGGCATCAACAATTTTAGTGACCCATTGATATTGTGCACGGTTTGGCGTTTTGCAAACAATTCGTTATACCGAATTCGAGAACTTGATTGTTCTCTATGAAACTGGATTGTTCTCTATGGATTGTGGATTCCCTATCAGATTATCGTGGTCCTACCATATCTTATCTTTTATAATCCAATCACTTATACTTTATTAGTACTAATGATTAATATACCAACTTCATCAAAATGTGACATGTATGTATTCACAAATCGTTCAAGTATTCATGAAAGACATAGATTGAGAAAGTAAAACAGAAAACCTTTGTTTAGGATTTCACACGAGAAATTTAAAGGGATCAACACTAATATACAATAGATATGGGTCGGTCTAGTTATTGCCAATTGGTTTTAAGTTGAAATTTTATGAAATTTAACAACTTTTCATCTATTACATCGTTATACGACATTTTTAGTTTTTTTTCTATAATAATAATAATAATAATAATTTATGCAACATGTAGAAATTATGTTAATCGGTGATGATTCATTGACAAACTATTTGTTGAGAAGTGGTTTAAACTTTGGTTAATATCAAGAAGAAGCTAACATCATTGAAGACTTTGCAAGGCTAAGAGAAGCTAAATCAATTTACATCGGTTTGATGTGGGTTTGGTTTTCTTTCTGGTTTAGTCGGTTAATTGTAAATCCATAAACATAAAGGAATAATTGATTATGTAGAGGGTATATAGAAAGAGTCATAACAGACTTGGTGATAGATGAGAGTCATCTCCTTCGTGAGCTTCTCGGTGGTTTGTTGAGAGCTCCTTCTTCTTCTCGGTATAGTGGATTGCTGGATTGCGTTTCGGCTTTTGAGATGTAGCCATTCCGACAAACTCAGGGTGAACAAACTTGCGTTGGCTTATTCACGTTCGGGTAGATCAAGAACGTCCTTGTAACATTTCATGCACAAAGGGTCATATACATATTAGAATCTTGGGTGTTTCAAAATATCCCGCATGGAAAATATGAAGATTATTAAATATTGTATTGTTATTATAAAATGCGGGTTTAACCTAGAACAAAATTTAAAGACGTAGAGAGAAACAAATCCAGGAAAACACCTTTATTTTTCTTTATTAATCGTGTGAATAACAATTACAAAGTTCTAACACTTCTATTTATAATTAACCAAAAAATCTGATTTCTTAAACCGTCTATAATTTGGACTTTAAGTCTATAAATGAATGCGACAACTTTTTGGTACATATGAAATTTTTAAGTCATCTTGTATATATATATATATACACATACGAATTTAGTGTCTTTTTTTGTATTCCACAAGTTAGATGACAAATCTCGGTTCATAGCCAAATAATTTCATTAAAGGCAGCGACAATTTCAGCGTCAAATTTGAGACGGTAGACATTTAACCATTTGACTTAAAACACTTTCTAGAAATTGACTTTAGAATTTTCGATTTAGTTTTGAGTTGAAAGTCATCCATTAAACATACCATTTGTATCCACCAGCGGAGCGTGACTCGTATTTGAGAAAACCTTGCAACTTCCACGATGAAAACAAGACAGACGAAGCAGTAGATAAGTATTGTTCCATAGTTAGTGTTTTTCTTCTTTTCCTCTGTAAACATTTTTGTTGTTGTTGAATGTGTCTCTATATGGTTTGTGTTGTGTATATAACTATATATAGACAGTTTACCAAAACAAAAACTATATATAGACATAAATTATCATTTTTTTATTTTTTGATAAAAAGCATTGTAACATAAATTATTTTATTTAAACAAAAAAAAACATAAATTATTTTACTGACCTAATAACATATGTCACCTGTTAACTCGTTTGTAGTATTTTATCACCTTTCATTAATAGATAAATCTTGTCAGTATTTATGTGTATTCACTAATGGTTCATGGACTTGGTAAATATATATTAAAATATATATTAAAATATTTTCTAAATAAAATTTAAAGCATTTATATAGTTATGGCCAGTTTGTTTTTGCATCCAGATGCAAAATGTTGCTTGTTTGATCATTTTTAATTTGCATCCAAATGCAACATTCAACTATTTGAGATGTTGAGATGCAAATATCTGAATATTTGAGATGCTTCGAAATGAAAAGTTTGGATGTAGATTTTGCATCTCAAAATGCAAAAGACCAAAATAACCTTAGTTATAAGAGATCTTAAGTCAACTATAAAAACTGCAAAAATAGTAAAACCCAGAAAAATTGTAAAAACCGCAAAACTCACAAAAAGCGTAAAAACTGAAAAAACCGCAAAAAGAAAAAATCGTAAAAACCGCATAAACAACAAAAATCGTAAAAACTGCAAAAATAGCAAAAATCGCAAAAACCACAAAAACAATAAAAATAGTAAAAACAACAAAAACCGTAAAATCCGCAAAACCCACAAAAACCGTAAAAATAGAAAAAACCGCAAAAATCGCAAAACCCATAAAACCCGTAAAACAGCAAAAACCGTAAAAAAAGTAAAAGTCGCAAAACCGCAAAAACGAAAAAAACTTAAAAACCGTAAAAACCGAAAAAATCGTAAAAAACGAAAAAGCCGCAAAAACCGCAAATATCGTAAAAACCGCACAAACCGTAAAAACCGCAAAAATAGCAAAAACCACAAAAATCGAAAAAACCGCAAAAACCGCAAAACCGTAAAATTTGCAAAAATCGTAAGAAACGTAAAAATTGTAAAAACTGCAAAAAAAATGTGAAAATCGTAAAAACCGCAAAAACCATGAAAATCACAAAAACTGTAAAAGCCGCAAAAACCGCAAAACCGCAAAAATCGTAAAAAAGCAATTTCCCGCAAAATCGTAAAACCTGTAAAAACCTCAAAAACTGTAAAAATTGTAAAAACGGCAAAAACCCGTAAAACCTGCAAAATTGTAAAAATTATTAATACGGCAAAAACCGTCAAATAGTGTTTTGATAACTATTATTTTGTTATTTTATATGATTTTAAATAGTTTAAAATGTATTAGAACAAAAACATGCCTTTTAGTAATTTTCACTTTAAATGCATCCAAATGCTACTATAGATGCAAAAACGAATAAACTTGCGTCTAGATGTTGCATCTAGATGCAGAAACGAACAACATCTGAATGCAGCTTTTGGATGCAA
This sequence comes from Anastatica hierochuntica, assembly GCA_900406275.1. Lineage (NCBI taxonomy): Eukaryota > Viridiplantae > Streptophyta > Magnoliopsida > Brassicales > Brassicaceae > Anastatica > Anastatica hierochuntica. The sequence continues at coordinate 32,387 of OVAN01001368.1, forward strand.
AATCTAGATGCAACATCCATATGCAAAAACGAACATGACCTTAATAGACTTTCACAAAGGGAAATTGTAAATATTCCATAAAAATTTATGTCATTCTCAAATATGCCATAGTTTTTCAATCTTCAAATTTATCATACATTAGGGAAGAAAATGTCTATTTTACTCTTATATATTATGGTTTGGGTTTACTGTTTATATTTAGAGTTTAGTATTTCTTTAGATTTAGTTTTAAAATTTAGGGTGTAGTGTTTAATTTTAAAATTTAGGGTAATTAGGGTTTAGAATTTAATAATATAGTTAATGACTTAAAGACATCAAAGTAATTGTGCATATGAGAACATGACACAACGTGTAAATCTTTCTAATTATGGCAAAATCAGAAGATCCAAATGGGACTGACATTTTATAAAATTCTCCCTAATCCAGAAACCATTTACAATCATTATTATTCATAAAACCAACGCTATCAATCAGAATATTAATCAACAGCTAATGAATATATTTTTTTGTTGTCGTAATGTTAAACTTTATTGCAACAAAAAAATTTTTTTTGCAACAAAAAAAAAAATCCGTTTGCAGAAAAAGAAAATCGTTTTTCCAACAAATGAATCCTATCTAAATGTTTTTAAAAGAATAAAAAAAATGAGAATTAATATTGAATATGCTAACGACTTCGAAACTAAAGAATCAACAAATCGTTCCATTGACCTTTTCTCTCCAATCTCATCGCTAATAGTTTCGCTCTCAGGGCCTAAAAAGAATAATTGCTCTGATACCATACAGAGGAATCCAAGATTATACGGATTCAAGACTTAAGAAGAATCCACTAGAGCTCTCTTAAATCGTATTCACTTTGGTATTGTAATGTGATATTTGCAAGTAGATTGATCAAGGTGGACATTAGGAAACCTCAAACTCTTTATTTATTAATTAACCACAATGAAAGTAATGAACATAGCCAGGAGATCAGTCTCATGTTGCTTTTTTCAGCTAAGTACTATCTCCGGTTTATTATAGAAACAACAACAACACACGAGTTGAGGAGTGTGGGATCATCATCTTAAGCCTTAAACAGAGAAGATGTCTGTTTTGGAGAAAGACAAGATCTCGACTTGAAATCTAATAGTATCGTTGACCACGAAACCTTTGGTAGTGTTTTTGAGATCTGCAAGAGGTATAAACTTGTCGAAACCCCATCCATCTGTTGCATTAAGCCATCCCGCCACTGTTTGATTTTAAATCAAATCATAAGTTTTAATTAGATATGTAGCCTAAGATTAGTAGTTGAGGATGAGAAAGAAGATATCAAACGGAGACACTAACCTTGTTTCTCAAAATGGTTGGATCGGATTTGGTCAATAACACGTAAGTTGGCTTTCACATAACCATTTTCGGACGCACTCAACAAATAGAGTGACAACCAATTGCCCGTTGCATGCCCAACTCCATTTGGATACATTTTCAATACCCTACACATACCCATCACATAAGTAGACAAATTGGTACGATTTTTTAATGGGATTAAGATCCAAATCTAGGTCGGTTTAGAAATCAGGTTTTTGAGGGAATAAATATCAGTTTAAAGGTTTTGTAATTTATCATTAATACTGAAAGATAAACGGGTGTTTTGACTTAATATTGTCTTTCTCTCTAAGTTTTTTCGCTTTCTTCTAAGTTTAACTCTTATTTTTGTTTACGAAAATTTATATGTCTCGAGAGAGAGTCACCAGTTTCTTCCTCCGGAATAATACCAACTAGAAGTGTAATAGGTAAGATTGTAGGTAGAGAATTGGGTGAGCTTCCAATCTAAAATAGGGTCGCGAATATTTTCTTCGTAAGAAGCAACTTCCCACTCTGAGGGTTTGGAAATCACAATGTCAACGCCAAACACACTCTGTTCGCCATCGAAAATGAACCCTTGATTGCGGTCTTTGTAATATGCGATCTCAAGAAACCTTTGTTGTCCATACTCTTGTTTAAACAGATGAAATCGTTGTGCCTCGGTCGCTGCAAAACCGATGAAAAACTAATTAATCTGTTGAAAACCAATACAAAAGAGTAAACAATATATATCTCTTGATTAAGTAGTAGTACCTTGGACCTCATAGTATGTGTCTAGGGTACTTTTATAGGTTATGAATTTGATCCACGCATACACATCTCTTGGATTGGCGATGAGGGTTGAGTTTTCGATTCTGACGTAAAGGGAAACGAATGCACCCGAGCCCACTGGCTTGTTGTCATTCGGGTAGATTAGGAACGTCCTTGTAACATTCCAAGTAAAAATGGTCAAAATGATACAAATTAGAATTTTGATGAGATGCAATATATACTAAAATATCCGACATCGAAAGTACAGATGGTTCAACTCTAATTAATACATAAAATATAAACTTTTCGATTTATTGTCAATTGATTTTGAGTTAGAAGTCATCATGACTATACATACCAATTATACCCACCGGCCGAGAAAGGACGTGACTCGTACTTGTCACCATTGCCTTTAAGCAGTTGCTGCATAGTTGGAAAAGACTGAAACTTGACGCAATACGAAAGCGGAGCACGTGTTCTCGTCTGTTCCTTTGTTGTTGCCTTGAGTTTCTTGTCATTTGGGTGACATGGAAGAAACTTTGAGTTCTCCACGTCCAAGAATCCTTCTTCTACTAATGCTGTTGGCTCCATTATGTTTCCAAGGTTGAAGTGAGGCTTCGGGAACCTTACGGCTTCCACAACGAGTAGGAAACACAAGAAGCAATACAAAAAGATCGATCCATAGTTGGTGTTATACATATTTTCTTTCTTTATTTTTCTTTCTTAGTATGTAATATAATGTTTTGTTATGTGTGTATATATAGGGACATCAAAGATTTTAGTGACCCATTGATATTTTTTTTTGATAATGTGACCCATTGATATTGTGTCACGGGAAACACGTTTTGGCGTTTTGCAAAAGAGTTGGTTATACAAAATTGGAAAACGTGATCAGATTATCTTGGTCCTTTCATATCTCATCTTTTATAGTCCAATCACTTTATTACAAGTTAGATTTTTTTTTGCCAAGATGATAAAAGTTTTAAAGATTTTATTCATTTTAAAAAAATCGTTAATCAAAAAAAAAATTGTAATACTTTTAATAAAACATTCTCTACCAATAAAATAAGATTTATATAGTAACAATTTCAATAGAAACCTTTTTTCGCTTATTGTAAAGATAAAAGTCTTTGTTTCTTAATTTTTTCTTGTTTAAGTTAGACATTTTTGTTCAACATCTAAATTAAAATATATTTGAATCATTTTAATCTCTCACAAATGTGGTAAATCATGTTACAACTTACAATATTTAACTAATATATAATAAATATTGAACCGTCATTTTATCGCAAATTAGTTTTGAGTTCGAAACTTATAAAAATTAACAACTTGCCATCTATTGCATCAACATTTTTAGTTCTTTCACTCTATGATAATGATCACACGTTATGCAACATGTAGAAATTACATTAATCTGTAATGTTTCATCGACGTACAAGTATATATATCTCATAAAAATCAACAAGTTGTTCTACGTGGGCTATGTTAGTATGTTAACAATAAATAATTTTTACCACACACGAGACGAATAGTTCTCAAATATTCCATTAAAGATATTACATAGATACAAGCAGTGGCAGATCCAAAATTGAAAGTTGAACCCATGATCTTTGGGGGATCACTAAATTAATTTTACCATTTATGCTACTATGATATATATACATTTGGGTACAAAACATTTATTTATCATGATTTAAGGGGTGTCATGTGACACCCCTCCTCTCTAAATAGGTCTGCCACTAGATACAAGTAGAGCTGAAGACGTTTTTAGTTTTCTTTTCCGTCTGTAGTATAATGGCAAATAGTTCTTCTCAATAGAGACAGATACAGAGTTCGAATTCTAGTTCCATGAGATGGTAGCAGAAATGGTGCAACTACTGTCCACTTGCTCTTCTCCTAAACGTTTTTAGTTTCTAAAGTGCAAATACATATATACATTTTGGATTTTGAGTCAAAGGTGGATATTAATATTTATATTTCGTACTAAATCCATAGAACTCGTCTGAATTTGAGATTTGTTTCCAAACTTTGAATACAATGATAACATTTATTCAACTCTTTGAACTTGATTATGAGGTTATTTTGAAAGTCATTACTCTCTTTTTTTCAATCCAAGACGAAAATATACTTTTCCTTTAAAATTCGAAAACTATGCATGACGTTATGTTTTGCTATTAGCATTTTCATCGATTTTCATGTTCAATATTGGCTCTTTTGCTCAACAATCAAATGGAAGTTCAACAGTCTAGGCTATTTCCGCATTTGGAGACTCCATACTTGATACGGGCAACAGTAATTTTCTTTTCTCTCGAGCTCAATGTTCAAGAAAGCGCTAGGTGCTAAGCGGGCGGTGACCTAACGCCTAGCGCCTAGAAAGATTAATCGGGGCCTAGGCGATTCTTAGATGGTTTAGACGTCTACAAAAGAAATATATATATATATATATATATAATATAGCATATCACATGATATAAAATATAGTTCATAATATATATTAGAACACAAACATCTATTGAAAAACTAAAAAATATTACATTATGAATGGAAGTTAGCCAAAAAATGAGTTTTATACATATGAATATTTTTAATCATATATTTTATGAAACTAAAACTTATAATTAGGTTATATGCAAAAAATAAATGTTAATTAACTTATATCTTTGTATGACCGCCTAAATCCGTCTAGGTCTGCATAGGTCCGCCTAGATTCGCCAAAATCCATTTAAACCCGCTTAATAATATTGACGCCTAATTACAGCATCTAGGAAGTAATCACCACGGTCTAAGGGCGCCTAGTACCTAGGTAGCGCCTAGACGACCGCGCGCCTAGACCGCTTTGTAGAACACTGCTCTGCTCGAGCTTAAGCAACATTTTCCCCATACGATAGAGACTTTACTGGTGGAAGATCAAGCTTGATGTGATATTTGTTCCACTAGACCTCTCTTAAATCGTATTTACTTTTGTATTTTAATGTGATATTTGCAATTAGATTGATCAAGTTTGACATTAGGAAACCTCAAACTCTTTATTCATTACTTAACCACAGTGAAAGTAATGAACATAGCCAGAGAGATCAGTCTCATGTTGTGTCCCATTGATATTGTGTCATGGGAAACACGTTTTGACGTTTTGCAAAACAGTTGGTTATACAGAATTCGAAAACGTGATCAGATTATCTTGGTCCTTTCATATCTCATCTTTTATAGTCCAATCACTTTATTACAAGCTAGATTTTTTTTGCCAAGATAATAAAAGTTTTAATGTTCTTATTCATTTTTAAAAAATCTTTAATTAAAAAGAAAATTTGTAATACGTTTAACGAAACATTCTCTACCAATAATATATATAGTCACAATTTTAGCGGAAACCTTTTTTGTCGCTTATTGCCAAAATAACGATCTTACTTTCTTAATTTTTTCTCTTTTATAGTCCAATCATTTTATTCATTTTTACAAAATTCCTTAATCAAAAATTTTTTTGGTAATATTTTCAAGAAAGCATTCTTTACCAAAAGAATAAAATATATATAGTCACAATTTCAATAGAAACCTTTTTTCACTTATTGTAAAGATAAAAGTCTTTGTTTCTTAATTTTTCTTGTGTGTTAGACTTTTTTCGGACATCCAAATTAAAATATATTTGAATCATTTTAATCTCTCACAAATGTGGTAAATCATGTTACAATTTACAACTAAGACATGCATATAAAACCCTTGATCTTTTCGGCTTCAAATCCGCTCCTAATTGATTTATCCATTTGTTAAACGATCCGAGGTACCTGAAATAGAGTAGAAAAAAAACATGCGTATATACAACCTATGGACGCATAAGAGCTAAACTAACTAAATGAGATCAGAATCAATCCTAAAATGCTCGAATGTCCTATTTAAACGATGGAACTGCTATTGATATTTACTCACAAACCAAGCAAATTATGATAAAAAAGATTAACCATGCACGTGTCTAAGCAAGTGCAAGGAGTTCTTGTGCCAAGAGACGACATTTTAAAAAAGAAGTTCAAATTAAGAAATTAGTTCTTTCACTCTATGATAATGATCAAACTTTATGCAACATATAGAAATTACATTAATCTGTCATGATTCATCGACGAACAAGTATATATATCTCATAAAAATCAACAAGTTGTTCTACGTGCGCTATGTTAGTATGTTAACAATAAATAATTTTTACCACACACGAGACGAATAGCTCCCAAATATTCCTTTAAAGATATTACATAGATACAAGTAGAGTTGAAGACGTTTTTAGTTTTTTTTTTCCGTCTATAGCATAGTGGCAAATAGTTCTTCTCAATAGAGGCAGATGCAGAGTTCGAATTCTAGTTATGTGAGATGGTAGCAGAGATGGTGCAACCACTGCTCATTTGCTCTTCTTCTAGACGTTTTTAGTTTCTAAAGTGCAAATATATATATACATTTTGGATTTTGAGTCAAAGGTCGATGATTAATATTTATATTAGGGATTAATATCCCACATCGGAAGTTGGAAGGGATATTTAGCAGTATATAAGGGACATGAGCCAATCCACTTATCGCTAATTGGTTTTAAGTTGGAAGTCCATGTAACTTAACATGGTATCAGAGCCTAGATCCACAAAATCCAACCCGATCCAATCGATTTGACCCAAAGTTGGTCCATCGTCTCATACCTAAACATACGGACATGGGCCAATCCACTTATCGCCAATTGGTTTTAAATTGGAAGTCTATGTAACTTAACAATTTATATTTCGTACTAAATGCATAGAACTCCTTTGAATTTGAGATTTGTTTCCAAACTTTGAATACAATGATAACATTTATTCAATTCTTTAAACTTGATTATGAGGTTATTTTGAAAGTCATGGCATATAAATACTTACTCTCTTTTTTTCAAACCGAGAAGAAAATATACTTTTCATTTTAAACTCGAAAACTGTGAATGAATCTATGTTTTTCAAACTGCTATTGGCATTTTCATCAATTTGCATTTTCAATGTTGGCTCTTCTTCTCAACAATCAAATGGAAGTTAAACGGTCTAGGCTCTTTTCGTATTTGGAGACTCCATACTTGATACGGGCAACAATAATTTTCATTTCACTCGAGCTAAACCATCATTTTTCCCATACGATAGAGACTTTATAGGTATTTAATATTTTCTCCACTAGAGCTCTCTTAAATCGTATTTACTTTGGTATTTTAATGGGGTTTTTAATTTTAATGTGATATTTGCAATTAGATTGATCAAGTTTGACATTAGGAAACCTCAAACTCTTTATTTATTACTTAACCACAGTGAAAGTAATGAACATATGCTGCTTTTTTTCAGCTAAGTACTATATCCGGTTTAGTATAGAAACAACAACACACGAGTTGAGGAGTGTGGGATCATCATCTTAAGCCTTAAACAGAGTAAGTGTCTGTTTTGGAGAAAGACAAGATCTCGACTTCAAATATAATAGTATCATTGACGACGTAACCTTTGGTAGCATTTTTGAGATCTGCAAGAGGTATAAATGTGTCGAAACCCCATCCATCTGCTGCATTAGGCCATCCCGCCACTGTTTGATTTCAAATCAAATCGTAAGATTTAATTAGATATGTAGCCTAAGATTAGTAGTTGAGGATGAGAAAGAAGATATCAAACGAATACACAAACTTTGTTTCTCAAAATGGTTGGATTGGATTTGGTCTATAACACGGAAGTTGGCTTTCACGTAACCGTTTTCGGACGCACTTGACAAATAAAGTGACAACCAATTACCCGTTGCGTATCCAACTCCATTGGGATACATTTTCAATACCCTACACACACATCCATCACATAAGTAGTCAAATTAGTACGATTTTTAATGGGTTTAAGATCCAAATCTAGGTCGGTTTATGAATCAGTTTTTTGAGGGAATAAATATGACTTTAAGGGTTTTGTAATTTATCATTAATACAGAAATCTAAACCGGTGTTTTGACTCAATATCGTCTTTCTCTCTAAGTTTTTCGCTTTCTTCTAAGTTTAACTCGTATTTTGTTTACGAAAATTTATATGTCTCGAGAGAGAGTGAGAGAGAGTCACCAGTTTCTTTCTCCGGAATAATACCAACCAGAACCGTAATAGGTAAGATTGTAGGTAGAGAATTTGGTGAGCTCCCAATCTAAAATAGGGTCACGAATGTTTTCTTCGTAAGAGGCAACTTCCCATTCCGAGGGTTTAGAAACCACAATGTCAACGCCAAACACACTCTGTTCGCCATCGAAAATGTACCCTTGTCCGACATCTTTGTAATATCCAATCTCAAGAAAGTTTGGTTGTCCATACTCTTGTTTAAACAGATGAAATCGTTGCGCCTCGGTCGCTGCAAAACCGATGAAAATCTAATTAATTTGTAGAAAACCAATACAAGAGAGTAACCAATATATATATCTAGATTAAGTAATAGTACCTTGGAGCTCATGGTAGATGTTTGTGGTGCTTCTATAGGTTACAAATTTGATCCATGCGTACACATCTCTTGGATTGGCGATGAGGGTTGTGTTATCGATTCTGACGTAAAGCGAAACGAATGCACCCGAGCCCACTGGCATGTTCTCGTTCGGGTAGATTATGAACGTCCTTATAACATTTTAAGTAAAAATGGTCAAAATGATTCAAGTTCTTGATATGGTGTAGTATTAAAATATCCCACATCGAAAACAAAGATGATTCAACTCTAATTAATATATAAAATATAAGTCTTCAGATTTATTGTCAGTTGGTTTTGAGTTAGAATTACCTACCAATTGTATCCACCGATGGAGAAAGGACGCGACTCGTACTTGCCACCGTTGTTTTCAACCAGTTTTTGCATAGTTGGAAATGACTGAAACTTCACGCAGTACGAAATCGGAGGACGTGTTCTCGTCTGTTCGCTTAGTGTTCCCTTGAGTTTCTTGTCATCCGGGTGACATGGAAGTAACTTTGAGTTCTCCACGTCCAAGAATCCTTCTTCTACTAATGATGTTGTCTCCATTATGTTTCTAAGGTTGTAGTAAGGTTTTGCAAACCTTACTACTTCCACAACGACTAGGAAACTCAAGAAGCAATACAAAAAGATTGATCCATAGTTGGTGTTTTTCTTCTTTTCCTCTGTATACATATCTTCTTTCTTTATATTTTTCTTAGTATGTAATATACTGTTTTGTTATGTGTATATATAATAGAGGCATCAATGATTTTAGTGGCCCATTGATGTTGTGTCAAGGGAAACACGTTTTGGCATGTGGATTCCCTATCAGATTATTAACTTGCTATTTTCATATCAATACTATTAAAACAGAAGCACAACAACCTTTGTTTACGTGTGATAT
>OVAN01001369.1:0-41802 GCA_900406275.1 Anastatica hierochuntica
TTTAATTATGCAATTAATATAATTATAAATTTCTATTATTTGTTGAATTTTATTTTTTTTGCTAAGGACTCTTACCTGGAATCCACCAATGGACAAGCTTTTAGGATAGGAGTCCTTAACTATTCAACAAAAAAAAATTGTTAAAATAATGCTAAGGACTCCATCCATAAGTCCATAGATGAAGATGCTCTAAAGCCTTGACTTTGACTCTGTTCATCTTTTTGTAGAAATTATTTATTATCATTTTTTTTTAAAGCTGGGCTGCTATGAAATGCGACAATAATTCAACTGGTAATTGCTGTATTTGCTTGTTGTGTCGAAAGTCAATGTCATGGAACGATGTCTATTGAAACAACGCGCCGTTCTCTCTGTTTGCAGTGAAACTGTGCGGCGTCTTAAGTACTTTTGGATATATAAAAAAATAGACTCTTCCTTTAGATAATTTGATGTTTTGAAGTTGGCACAAATTAAAAGTTGAGAGGGTTAATTATAATTAATAAAATTTTAATCATTAAAATATAAAAAATACAAAAAAAACTTAGAAAATTAATAGTAAAGTAACATCGTTACTAGGATTAGTGTATTAATATTATAGATTTTAACGGGGTTTAATGTCAAAACAATATAATATTTTTATTGAATAAATCGTATTATCAATATTTTAAAAATATATACAAAATGTGTTGAATAAAATTTAAAATCACACATATATAAATATAGCTTATAAGATAAAAGGAAGCTTTGGAAAATATTGGCTTAACCGCTCTCTTGTTAAGCGACGCCTAGGACGATTTTCTAAATTGTCACCAAAACAGTTTTTTCACCAAACTTGGTCCGTTTCCGGTGGCTCCGGCCGCCGGATTATTTTCTTTTCAATTTCGTTTAGTCACCGTTAGCAATAAAACTTATTCATGTGGTGTTTGATATCAATTGTTTCGATTTGGGAAAAACCAGATCGTGTTTCTTTGCCGTCTATTCATTCACAATCATCTCGTTTCTTTCACCGGTGGATAATTCCGATGCAGGTCGGTTTCTCAACACTTCTATGGATAATCCTTAAAATTTTGGTGAGAAAATCAAAAGATTTTTGTGGATTGGTGGGTGTGAGTCCTTTCTCCTTACAGGAGCGTTATTTTCCGGTATTGAGACTCCTTTTCTTAAGGAGTTTCAGGATCGGCGGTATTCCCTTGTACATTATACAAGGTTGCTTAATCCCTAGTGGATCTCGAGTTTTTCCGATAGAGAACCGAAGTCAAAAACCGCCTTGGCCGGGTGACTCAAAGAAAGAGACGAGCAATCTAAATCTAGAGTGGGAGATGGAGTTCGTAATCTCTATGTGCTGCTTTCGTGGATCTTTTTATGGGAATGGTATAGCCGTGTTGAGATCTTTTCTAACGGGAGTGTCCGGTACAAGAGTTTGTAGAGCTTATTATGTGGGGAAGATAATATTTGTTTGGAGAGGGTCGCTTTGGCCTTTTGTACCAACACAAATTCAAGGCAACAAGTTGATTTGGTCTATCTTTGATGATGGAGTAATGCAGATGTTGAAGATCGAGATTCTCTTTCATATATGGGAGGACTTCAAAGCATTAAGGGATTATATCAGGTTCATGGTAAAGTCTACGATATTTGTAAAATCTCTGATACGTACTAATTGGTATTAGAAGGTTGAATTTTCAAGACTAGTTTCATACGCAATGGGTTTTACTAATACGATCAAGGAAACGCTTCAAAATAAAGGAGGGCATATGAATCGTATTGGAGAAAGATGGTATCAGAAAAATAGTTTTTTTTATCGTTTTCAGCATATGGTGCATATAGCTGTTTGTGTAATAAATTGCTTTATGTGGTCTTGTATGACTTGTATTTTATAACTTTGATATAATTAAATAAAGTTTAGAAGTAAAAAAATAAAAAATAAATATAGCTTATAAATGTACAGTAACTTATAAATTGAATGAAATCAAATCTATAATTATTTATAAAATTTTATCACTGCAAACCAATAAACTAGTTGGTCATTATTAACAGAAAATAGTTCAATATTTGGGTTTTTTTGGTGGGGTTTGCTGGTAATAACGCAAAAGATGACCAAAAGCTGTAAAATGAAATAAGAATCGCAGTCGGTTGATTTTCTTAGCTGGGAATAAAAAAGGCGACGAGAATCGGAAGAGGTATGGCTCCTCGTGGAGATGATGAATCAATTGCCCATCGACCCATCTCCACTGTCGTCTTCGTCATCGGTACTTTTTACTCTTTCGACTTCATCTATCGCATAATATGATCTTCGTCTCCGGCTTTTTATGGATCTCATCTTCTTGCTTTCTGATGGAGTTGCAGCTATGCAAGCGGAGGCTCTTCCTTTGGTCAACAAGTTTGGACTCTCAGAATCTACTGATTCTCCGTTAAGACCTCCTTCCCCCTTTTCCCCGTTTCTGATTCTGCTTAAAATTCTTACTTTTTGTGGATTATATTTCAGGCTTGGTAAAGGGTTGCCCTGGGTTCTCTATCGCGGGTTTCATAAAGATCTTCGAATCTATGTAGTTTGCCCTGGCAGAGATGCTGCTTTAGGCAAGTTTTGCCTCTCTTTCTTTTCACCAATCTCAGATTTCAAGTCCGTGTCTTGTGTAGCTTGAGCTTCTTGATCTTACACTTTTGATGAAATTTGGTCTATACTACAAGTGTTGTCAAGTCCTAACTAGCTAACCATCTCTCTCTAGGGATCGATAGTGTGGGAACTGTCCCAGCTTCTCTCGTAACCTTTGCTTCTATCCAAACATTACAGCCTGACATTATAATCAATGCTGGAACCTGCGGTGGCTTTAAGGTACACCTTTTTTTTCCCCTTAACTTCTCATCATCTTCTCTGTTTTCACTTCTACTATCCTTGTGACAATGTGTTAGTTGATAATATTCGGGTTTTAACGGCAGTATGAAAATCTCTTGTCTTTCTCTCATACTCTATTGTCTACTGTTGTGCTGCGGAAGTCCGTTTTTTTTTTTTTCACGTAAGTAAGGTGCTGATAGATGTACATATCCAGGTTAAAGGAGCTAACATAGGTGACGTCTTCCTTGTGTCTGATGTTGTCTTCCACGATAGAAGAATACCAATCCCAGTAGGTTCCTTTTCTTCTTTTCAGTTTTAGTCTGCTATCCTTAATCTCTATTGCCCATTTCATCTTGAGAAATGCTCGTGTATCTATCTCTTTTAGATGTTTGATCTGTATGGAGTTGGTCTACGTCAGGCATTCTTAACACCTAATCTCCTTGAGGAACTCAAACTAAAGGTATTTACTATACTCTTAACTTGGGGGTCTGTTGAATGTTCCAAAAGCATTTTCCGAAAACTTGGGTGTGATCAGATTGGCAGGTTATCTACTGGTGACTCGTTGGATATGTCAACGCAAGATGAATCACTGATCATTGCCAATGACGCTACGCTAAAGGACATGGAGGTAATGTGATGTGTCAACAGTTGTGTAGTTAATTTGTCAAAGAAGTTATGAAAACCAGTCTTGGCAGGGAGCGGCTGTTGCATACGTGGCTGATCTTCTGAAAGTACCAGTCATGTTCCTGAAAGCGGTGACTGATCTGATCGACGGAGATAAACCGACTGCAGAAGAATTCTTGCAGAATTTGGCGGTTGTGACAACTGCGCTGGAGGAAACTGCTACTAAAGTGATCAACTTCATCAATGGGAAAAAGCTTTCAGAGCTTTAACTTGTGATTCTTTCTTTAAATTGCTATTTCACCATCTCCAGTGATAACAATCCTCTCCTCTCTACAATAATCATAAATGATTTTAGATGTTTTTTTCTTTTATCATTATGCAATGGGTTTAGAATTATGCGCTGACCAAGTCAAAGCCTCAAAACTTGAGGTTGTTTGTCGTGATTGTGAACAATGAACCAAAGCCCACATACCAGAAAAGCCTTAACCTTGGGAGGTTGCCTCCTCTGTTCTACCCATTGCACACATCTATTTATTATTTTGCCCAATAACATTCGATTAGCCTTTTGTTGTGCTAAAATACCATTCAAGGCCCAAAGTGAACTATTTTATTTCTTAATTTATATTTCCCTTAAAAATAAATGGTCGAAAAGCGCGAAAATTATTAAAATCCAATTGTTCATTTCTCTCTCTCTAGGGTTTAAGCGCTCTCGAACTCATCTTTCACTCAACTCTTTCAATGGCGAACCCTAAATCCGTCGATCCGTCCCTCTGGTGGGATCCATTTGGCGATCTTCTCACCGAACTTGAGAATGTTTCTCTCTCCGATGACCTCCCTCTCCCCATCGTTCGTAACATCTCTCTCTCCTCTTTCGTATATGCATTTGATTGGGTTGTTTCTGTCCCTCATACTGGTGCTATTTGCAGGCGAAGAAGTTGCAGGAGAACCACCATTGGTTCGTCCATACTCTATCGATGTTCAAGTCACCCAGTGGGAAATCTAAAGAAGCTTTGAATTCTGATTTACTCACAATTAAGGAGCACCAGTTAGTGATAAAACCCCAACTTAAAGATAAAGCGCTTCGACTCAGCTCTTATCTCGTCTGCTTCTTTTCCTTTCTTATTTTTCAATTCATCTATAAAAATGCTTCCAATTTCAAATTTATTGCTTAGTTGGCTTAAGACTATAGGTGATGCGGGCAACTGAATGGAAATGACCTTTCTTTCTATATTTCTGAAATCTTTGCCAGAATCTTGATGAAATCCAATCATATATCCTCCTTGAAAGATCTAACCACCAGGAACACGGAACAACTGATGACTCGCTTTCTCAAGATTTCCTTGATCTGGTTTGTAGCAGTCTCAGCTGCCTTTACTCTTCGTTTTTGCATATATACTTCTTCTTTTTTCTTCTTAATGTATAAATTCTTGCGGATATGAGTTATGAGTTAGAGTTCTCAAATTTTCTAAAATTACTGCTTTCTTTGTTTCCAGTTTTTCCGATTAGGAGATTTCTTTTGAGTATCTTGATTGTTGTTTCTCATATTAGACACTCACAAAAGAATTGAAGAAATATTCATTCTAATATGCTAACATTCTTTTCTGTTAACTGTTACTAGCTTTTTTAGTCGGGATGTTGCAACTTGTTGTTGAGCTTTATTTTCTTAGCAACTCTAAAGCTCATTGTAGTGTAATTCTTCCTATCCTACATTTTTGCCAATGACTTTAAATTTGTTATCAAATTATTTAATCCCTTATTTCTTCATCTTTATCATTAACACTTTTACTCTTCTTCTGCTCCCAAGGTACTGATTCAGTATTACATGGAGCGTCAGTGCCTACTAAAGTGTACAAAGCATATTCTCATACATACCTGTAAGTTGTCATTGTTTTGTTCCCTTTTTTTTTCCAACCTCTCATAGTTTCAATCTCTTAACAAATATCGGCACACATCGTTGTAGTTTAGTTTTTCAGATGGTGGGGTTCCGCATCTGAAACTCGACCCAAACTTTTATCTATTTCTGCCATGTCTTTCAACTCATTGTAGCATTTGTACAGTGTATGCAGTCAGGGAGGAAAGTACTATCAGGGCTTTAGCTACAAAGCTGATCTCAGATGGGCTTGAAAGGGGACAATTATCAGTTCTGGAGGACCTTTGGTCTGCTCGTTTTCCACAGCAGATTGTATGTTTTCAGAATCTTTTACCTCATTCGTTCTTATTATTTTTTAGGACCGTGAATTCTTATTCTACTGAATTTAGGGCTCTGTTTTTATCATTCTAGTGAACATTTCTTGTCCAAATTGACTTGCCCTAGATTTTTATCGTAGGATGTCAATTTATTCACTTTGTGGGCAGAGGAGACACTTATTGAAGACAATTTAGTTTTGGATATTCTTTTCCTTCTTTACCATGAATCATTTTGCACTTGTAATGGAGAAATGTGGAGAAAACTGTGTTCCTTCTACAAGGTACGTCAAGTCGCTAGCCACACACCTGAGACTGGTTCCAATGTTGATGTAACCAACTTCATTTACTCATGACCGCTGTTTTGCAGGGAATTCTTTCAGGTTCCTATAATTTTCGGAAGCTTGCAGTGTCAGCTGAAGCACAACATTGTGCATCTCGTGTAAAAATCCAGCTGTTGATGATTCTTATAGAAACGTTGGATATGAAGAATCTGTTGCAAATGATTCATGACGGAGTATCTTTCAGGTTTTTTTCACTAACTCGAAAGAACACTGCGCAGATAGTTAAACATTCTTCAAATAGAATATAAATAGAGTTAACTTTCTTCTGAAAAGTTCTGTTTTTCTTTTAAGGTTTGGCACTTGTGCCTTTTCCATTATTGACGTCCAAGAGATAGATGCAACTATCTCTAGCCTCAACACTTTTGAAGTAAAAGAAGCAGGGCCTCTCGTCCTTGCATGGGCGGTGTTTTTGTGTCTTCTTTCATCACTTCCTGGGAAGGAGGAAAGTCCTTTCCTGATGGTATGAAAGTGAGAGTACTTTCATTATCTAGTCATAGACAACACGTAGTTCATTTATATGTATTTTATTTTACTTGATCACCAGGATATTGATCACGTGAGCTATGTTCATCAAGCTTTTGAGGCAGCATCTTTGAGCTATTTCCTTGGAATCCTTCAAAGTAATGTGTTGAATGATTTTGACGTAAGTTTCTGGATTTGAATTCCTGTTGCCGAGCTAAACTTTAGTGTGTTTTCTTGATATAGGCTCATATGTATCTATCTAATAATGGTGTTATTTCTTTTTACGAATACTTGCAAATACTCTGCAAGTTTTGTTCATGATATTCTCCCCTGTGTTGATTTTATGGTGTTCTTTCATTTTCCGCAGGGAGCAGTCAATGGCTATCGTAGTGTCTTGAGGACTTTTATTTCAGCATTTATTGCGTCTTATGAGATCAATCTTCAGGTAAAGAATTTCCAGTAATTGTAGATAATAAGTTATATCGTTATGAAATGTTCAAAATCTCTAGATGTTTGGCAGCTGGAAGATGCCACGCTCGAGTTGATACTGGATATCCTCTGCAAGGTTTATCAAGGAGAGGTATGTTAAATACGCATGTTCTCCCTAAGCTTTTCCTCTATGTTACAAACTTACACATCTATAGTGCTTATTGCGTGCCTTAATTTTTCAGGAGTCCCTCTGTAGTCAATTTTGGGATCGAAAAAGTTTTGTTGACGGCCCTATCCGGTGTCTTCTCTTTGATTTGGAGAGTGAATTCCCGTTCAGAAGTGCTGAATTCATTCATCTCTTGTCGTCCCTGAGTGAGGGAAGTTGGCCTGCTGAATGTGTGTAAGTAGATATTGGACAATATACAACGTCTATTTATGTTCTTTTATTTGGAATTTTCTTATCTAGGCGAGAGCAACGCTCTGAGTAAAGGGAGAATACTCTGCATGCATTAATCTAAGCTTCCTTGTGTCAATATTGAATTTTTTATTTACTTGTTGCTGATTATCATCCGGCTGCAATCTGCTGTGCTTTCTTTGTACAGATACAACTTTCTGGATAAATCAGTCGGGATATCAACCTTATTTGATATCCCTGGCGTCTCTCTATCAGCTGATGCCTCCCAACTTATCGAGACTTCCCGGCCGTTGCACATTCCAGGTCTTGAAGGTTTAGTTATTCCCAGTAATACACGTGGACGAATTCTGAGAATAATCAGTGAAAATACTGCCCTTGTTCGGTGGGAGGTAAGTGATACCATAATCAGATCTATGGTTTGAAAACCCTATTCGAAAGGAAAACCCTTCCAGTGTTGTCTTTTAATGACCATAATGCTGCTAAATGGTTTAGCTTGTGATATACTGATTCGTGAAATACATCTTCCTTTTCAAGTATGCACTGTCTGGCATAACTGTGTTGATCATCGGTTTGGCAAATGGACTTTACACTGGTAATAATCGTGAAGCTTTTGCGACTCTAGAGCTGCTTCGTCGAATGGCGACATTTAACAAGGTAACTGCATTGCTTCGTCGTATAGTGAGTTTATGAAGTTAGGGGTTGCTTTAGTATTTCTACACCATGAGATAGACAATGGCCTTTTCTTCCTCTAAATCAATTTTTCTAACTCTTTTCTCAAAATTTGATTTTAAAGAAGCTTTATGTTAGGACGTCTCTTTTATCATGAATTATGCTTCCTTCTTTTTTTTTCTCTGAACTAGTTCTGTGATTTCAGGCAGTATGTTTCTCCCTTCTGAATATCAGCCACTTCTTTTATGTTCATGAATCTTATGTGAATGGGAAGATGGAAAGTGATGTGAGGTGAAGTATTTGCATTTATTTCTACATGACATGCCCTCTTCCCAGGGTGATTTAATAAGGATATTTTCTTTGTGCTTCTTTTTCTCAGGGTGGTTGATATAATTTGCAATTCAATCAGAAGTGTGACCTTTGACTCTGGCGGTGCAGCGGTTATGGCAATGGCTATTGATATCTTAGCCAAGCTACTGCGATGGTAATTACTTGTGATGCTTATTCTTTTCTTCTTTTCTTCAGCGTTCCTTTTTGAGCAACGTGTGTCACGGTATTATTCTTCATGTGTAGTATTTGGAGCTAGGTATCGGTACTATATGGTAACTGATGGCCGACTTTATTTTCTCTTTGGGCAGCTCCCTGTCAAATGTTGCTCCCGTGGTCTTAAAGGCAAATATATTTGACATGAGTTCATGGTCAGGCGGCCCAGATAGTGGCTACGACATTTCGTTGAGGTTGGACTGCAAATATCACACACAATGTCCTCTTTTCTAAGTTAGTTCATTTTCAAATAGTTATATAACGTACGTTGTTTTATTTTCATCTAGAATCATCGATTATCTACGAGGAAGCAATATTTTAACAGATTGCAAGCATCACTTGATATGCTTCTCCCAAAAAAAAACAACTTTCACATGAAGCTTCTTAGATCTAGCAATGAACTAGAATTATTGATCAATCAGTGAGTAGTTTGCTAATCGCTAGGCACCATCCTATTGTTTCTAAGGAGGCTCCCTGTTTTACAGTGCTGTTTTGGTGTTTTAAATCTTAATGCTTTTATTCCAAGGTAGACCTCTTTGTAGAAACCAGGCTTAAATGGACGAAACTGCTTAGTTTTTTTGCTATATCTTACTCCACTGTTTTGTGCATTTCTGGTTGCATTGTAGACTGTCTAGTTTGTGATTATTTGACTTAGTTATTACTGTTTACTTTTTTTAAATAAAAAAGCGGATCATGGTCGCTCTCTGGGAAACTGGCAAAGATGATCTTGATTGACTGCGAGAAGAATGATACAAGCTGCCCACTGGTTATATCAGGCAAGTTTGCGGCATAATTGTGTCGAGTGCATAGCCTGCATTACTGCGGGCTCAGTTGTTGGATGTGTCTTGATTTTCTCTATATTAATCATGTTGCCTTGGTCCTGTAATTATATTTGTTTCTATATCTTGCAGTTTTGGAATTTACCATACAGCTTGTGGAGGGAGGACTAGAGAATGATGTAGTTTTTGCTCTAATCGTTTTCTCGTTGCAGTATATTCTTGTTAGCCATGAGTATTGGAAATACAATCATGGAAATATGCGCTGGAAAGTGACACTAAAGGTATATAGTTAATTATTAGCTATAGCTCTCTCTCTACCTACTGTCCGATTGGTTATTAACTTTGTTATTGGAGTGATTGTTTCGTTGCATGCTTTTCTATATATCTTTGTTTTTCATTTGTTTCTGCAGGTCATAGAGGTGATGAAAACTTGTCTCAGATTCAGTAAGTTTTACACAAAGCTGAGGGATGTTCTCCTTGATATTTTGCTGAACGATGCCTCTATTCATATCTCTTTACTTCGAATCATTTGTACGACTACACAAACGTTAGAGGTCTGGATACACTCTAGTCTTTCTTCTACATTCCTAAGGGGTCTGATATGCTTTAACTGATATCCTGGTTCATTATATGTTTCATTACGACAGAAACTTTGTGTAAGCTGTTTTATTCAACCAGCAGACATTGAAGGACAGCAGCTTGCTATAGTATCTGTGTTGGATGTTCTAGACATCATACTCTCTGAGTTTTCGGAGGTACCTTCGTTGACTCGCCTATGACCTTATTAAACGCTTTTTGGCAACAACTTCCTTTAATTGCTAATAGCCACTGTAATGTTTTCCAATTGATAATTTTGTTCAAAAAAGCCTTGATTAAACTCTCTAATTTTACAAATGTAACGCACACACATACTGAATATTGCTTTGCCTAGCTATAATCTTCTGAGCATCTTTTCCTCACTTGAATGTACGTGGTCGGTCATATTTGTTTTCATTCCAGACATTGTGGAAGTTGATAATGAATTATAAATTGTTGCAGAGTACACATTCCGGTCTTTCTGTGTTTCATCAATCTATGCTGTCGTCTACAACAAAACCAATCCCAGTTGTTGCAGCTATCACATCACTAGTATCTTATTCTCGCAATCCTGTATGGACTTCATCAAAGTTTGCGTAAGTTTTTGCTTTGACCACAAACACGTTTCTAAATCTCAGATTTATCCTGCAGACTATACAGGTCGGTGCTGCTAAAGTGCTTTCAAAGTTATTTGCCGTGGCAGAATCATCACAACTCTATATAGTAAGCAATGTAGGCCTTGGTCTAGACAATAAACAGGTTAGAATTATATATTTCTTATCTGTCATCTCTTTTATGCCATGCTATATTCTGCTGTTTATATGTAAGTATCAATTATAGTTTTATCTTTAGATTACAGATTTAAGAAATTCAGTTAGCCAGATAGTATTTGATCTATCGGGAGAAAATGAAGATCTAGTCATTGCCACCATGAAACTTCTAACTGTTGCGGCAAGATATCAGGTTGCTTTCCCATTCTTTCTTTCATTTATGTGTGACTGGCCTTCAGGGTTGTTATTTAAAATTTACGCACTTGATCTCCTTTAAAGCTTTTAGGTTCGTCATTTTTAAAAACCTGTTTCATTTTAATGCCGTGTTTCTTCAGCCTGCTATTTTGGTTGCCATATTTGATTCAAACGAAGACTCGGGTGCTACCGACTTAAAAGAGTCAGGCAAAGATGCTCCCTCAGTTCCTGACAGGACTTGTAAATCTCGCTTATTGCACACTGTCCTTCAGTATGTAGAGAGAGCAACTGATTTTATCGATAGGTACGCCAAAGGCTGAATATCTTTCAATCTGCCTAATGTCTACACTGAATTTCTATTTGAAATCTTGCGGATGTTCTGTGGTATTTATATTTATGGTCTCACTTTCTCCAGATACACAGATATACTGCTGAGTTTACTTGATTTCCTGAAAGCCCTTTGGCAAGAGGCTG
Organism: Anastatica hierochuntica; assembly: GCA_900406275.1. Taxonomy (NCBI): domain Eukaryota; kingdom Viridiplantae; phylum Streptophyta; class Magnoliopsida; order Brassicales; family Brassicaceae; genus Anastatica; species Anastatica hierochuntica. The sequence continues at coordinate 11,292 of OVAN01001369.1, forward strand.
GCCAGTACTCGTATATGCTGGATCCGTTTAAAGCGTCAAAAAAGTTGTGGCAGCAATTTTCCAACATTTTATCACAGGCTTCTAAGCTAAAAGATTCAGTAGTTGGAAGTTTAGGCGAGGAAGAAATCTCTAAATTGTTTTTGAAGTATCAGTGTCAGGCTTCTGTTTTGGAAATTATGGCTTGTAACATGTTTCTAAACAAGAAGTTGCTGTTTGCGGAGTCGCTTAAAAGTCCACGCACGGAGCCAAAAGATAAGACAAGTAATGTGGTATCCCCGCCCAAACGAACTTTGACGGCTGATTCAGATCCGAATAATATCTTTTCAAAATGGTGTGACATATCTGTTTTAGATGGCCTTATTCAGTCAATTTCTTCTTTAGATGGTGAAAGTGAAACAAACTTCCAAGCAAAGGCACGTATTTCTATGACCTGGTCTTCATAATTGAGCTATGTTCATTGAGATTTATGTGTTGGTTCATTTTTACTCGGTCCATTTACTGTTTGGCACACTTGCTTTACTTATAAAGCACGAGCTTTATAATTTGAAGTTTTAGATGTTGCTTATTTTCTGCATTGATAGGTGGCTGCTGCTTTACTTACTGTGCATTTGATTGTGAAACTGGAAACTTCTGGTTCTGGAGCTTTGTCTATGGTTTTAGTTGGGAAGATCAAACTCATATCAGAAATGGTAGGTTCTCTCTCTTTGTTCGATCTATATCTTTGGTCCTTTCAAAGCGCTTTTCAAGGCCTTGTCTTATCTAATTCTCATGCCTGATTAACAACATGCTGCCAGCTTTATGCTCAACCTGCTTTTTCTGAGCTGTCGGCCCAATACTCAAAACTTGGTTATAGGTAAGACCCTTTTTTCTTATATTTATCTTTCTTAAATCTACTGGCGCCTTGCTTCTCATTTTGAGTAGTATATTCTAATGTTAATATTATTTTCAAATAGTTTATCATAGCCTCATGTTTTGCTTGTAATCTGTTGGGTTATATTGCTAGTGGAGGAAAAGAGCTGATGCCTTTGATTCTCGACGACCTATACTGTCATCTGCAAGGAAAACTTGAGGGTCGTGATATCCCAAGTGGTCCATTTAAAGAGCTTTTCCAGTTTCTAATTGAGTCAAGCTTCTGGGAGAAATACAAGCTGAAAACTAATAAGGTTTTAAACACGAGTATGACGGACGGTATCTTGTTTGATACTCAGCAAATACACACAGAATTAGGTATTGATATTTGGGAATTCTCCGAATGGAAGGCATCTAAAACAACAGCAGAGAAAATGTTGAGTTACATGCTGAGAGCAAACTTGATGGTTTTACTCTCAACTTCGCAGCTCTCCGTTCTGCATGCATTGACTTCCGTATTGATACTTTACGAGGATAATGTAAGTTTCCTTGTTATGCTTAGTTCTTTTTTTGAGAGTTGCTCTTTAACATGATTTATCCCATCAATACATTTATAGGCCAGATTGTCCTCCTTTTCCAGCATTGAACGTTCTAGTCGATAAGTCAAGCATACTAGACAGTAGAAATGCTGCATGTCCCTTTCTCGAGATATGAAATAGTGACTTACATACATCTATATGCTACACCTTATGTGCAGTCCCTTGAAGAAAGTGCAGCCGTCGAAAGGAAATTCCCTTCTCGAGTCACTCTGTCAAGCATTGATGAAGTGTGCCGAAAATTCAACACCAAGGTTGATTCACTTGCCTCTCTCTGGGATGCACCCAAGATCGTGTTTGATGTTCTTACAGCACAGGTGGACTTGATATCCCGCCTATTGAAATCCGCAAAAAAAAATCTGACACTACCTGTTTGTGCACTTGTCCTGAGGAACGTTGGACCTAGCCTCAAAATCCTTGGTAGTTTAAGGCATTCAAATGCTGTATTGAAGAAGACGATAAACCTCCTCCTTGAGGTGCTGCTCCTGGTATTGGATTTTGGTTCGGACAACTCAAGCTCTAGTGGGATGGGGCATATGGTGCCAGCCAAAGATTTTGCCGAAATATCTGATGCTACAATTGGATTTTTACCCCTTCTCTGCAACTTTATGGGGAATCCTGAGTACTTGACTCTATGCCTGACTATGGTAGACTTAATTCTCAGAAGTTTTTTGACGCCAGAGACATGGTTCCCTATTATACAGAGTCATCTCCGCTTGCAACATGTTATTCTACATCTTCAAGACAAAAAATCCACGGCATCCGTTTCAGCTATTCTGAAATTTTTCTTAACTATTGCTCAAGTCCATGGTGGTGCTCAGATGCTTCTAAATTCTGGATTTTTCTCGACTCTAAGAGCTTTGTTCATTGACTTTCCGGATGGAATATCTACGTCTGACAGTGAAAAAAGCTCGTTGCTAGAAAAGGCAGAAAAACCTCAGTATATGTGGGGAGTCAGTTTGGCTGTGGTTACTGCCATGGTGCATTCTCTAGGATCTGTTTCTGTGGGTGCGGATATTGTGGAGAGTGTCATATCTTACTTTTTCTTAGAGAAAAGTTACATGATCTCATACTATCTCTCTGCACCGGATTTCCCTTCCGATGATCGTGGCAAAGTGAGACCTCAGACTCAACAGGCATGGACTTCCCTTGCTTATCTGAGAGAAACTGAGCATACGCTCCTTCTGATGTGTGCATTGGCAAGGCATTGGAGATCATGGGTTAAAATCATGAAGGAGATGGATTCTCCATTGAGGGAAATGGCTATACATCTCTTGGCCTTTATCAGCAAAGGCCCTCAACGCCTCAGAGAGTCTCAGAGCCAAACAATGCATCTGTTATGCCCTCCAGTAGTGAAAGAAGAGTTTGATTCCTGCAAAAGACAGTCTTTCATCAACAGCAAACATGGATGGTTTGCAGTAGCACCTTTAGCTTGTTGTGTAGCGAAATCCAAGCTTGCAATCTCAAATGCCCTAGTTGTTAGGGGACAAACGACAGAACATCCTGCTGGATCTGTCCCTCAGTCGCAGTTTTCAGACTTAGTTGCGGTACAGATATACAGAGTGGCTTCTCTTTTGCTGAACTTTCTGTGTTTACAAGCAGAGGGTGTGGTTAGACGAGCAGAGGAAGTAGGATATGTCGATCTTGCTCATTTCCCTGAGCTTCCGGAGCCAGAGATCTTGCACGGTCTACAGGTACACGATACCTCGAGTTCAAGAAAAGTTAGTCTCTAGTTTTTTCCCCCTTATTTGTGGGGGGGTGTCGTCTTCTGGGTAATATACTAAAACGTATAACATTTTAAAATGCAGGACCAAGCCACAGCGATAGTAACAGAGCTGTGTGAGAATAACAACAACATTAGGTGGAAAGAGGTTCCTGATGAAGAAGTGAAGAGGTTGTGCCTTTTGTTGCTGAAAATGACAGAGATGTCGTTGAACTTAGAACTGTGCGTAGTTCGGGTATGCAGAATCCATCCAGTGTTTGGAAGAGTGGAGAATTTCTCGAAAGACTTAAAAAGGCTGGTGAAAGGTAAAGACAAATGTTTGTTCCCTTAAGTGGAATTGTTGTTGTTGTTGATAACAATTTAGTAGAAAATGAACATTACTTGGTTGTTGTTGTTGTGTGGATCAGCTGCGGAAGAGCATGCGTACTTGAAAGCGTCAATGGATTCACTGAAGAAAATAGCTGTGTTTCTGTATCCCGGTTTGCTTTAGGGGACCGGACGAACATGAACCGAACCGAACCTGGCCTTGATGTGATTGTAAAATTCCGTTATCCCTTGCTCGTTACTTTATTTTTTTCAGAAAAGGATGACATTTAAATTGAATAATCGTCTCTTTCACGTGATGCATGAGATTGAGAGTCAGATCTCTCTACTTATTCATAACTTGTAAATTTAGAAAATAAGAAAGAGTCAAAGAGAATGATGGACACGTGTGGGACTATAAGAAGTGGGCATATGCCAACAAGTCTGTGTTAGAAGCACAACCTCTATAACTATAAATTAGGCGACAGCTTCAATCGGATCCACATCCCAAATCAAATGGCGTTCCCTAAGGTTTTCTTCGACATGACCGTCGGCGGTAAGCTGGCTGGTAGGATCGTGATGGAGTTGTACACGGACAAAACCCCTGAGACGGCGGAGAATTTCAGGGCCCTCTGCACCGGTGAGAAGGGTGTAGGACGAAGCGGCAAACCCCTCCACTTCAAGGGATCTTCCTTCCACCGAGTGATCCCAAATTTCATGTGCAAGGGTGGAGACTTCACCGCCGGGAACAGAACAGGCGGTGAGTCGATCTACAGGGAGAAGTTCAAGGACGAGAACTTCGAGAGGAAGCACACGGGTCCGGGGATTCTGTCGATGGCGAACGCACGACCCAACACGAACGGGTCGCAGTTCTTCGTATGCACAGTGAAGACAGAGTGGCTGCGTTGTGTGTGGGCAGGTGGTGGAAGGGTTGAACGTGGTCAAGGAGATTGAGAAGGTTGGATTGTCTCCCTCAGGAAAGACGTCCAAGCCGGTGGTGATCGCAGATTGTGGCCAGCTCCCTTCAGTTCAATCACATGTCTCTGTGTCACTCTCTATGCATAGAGATGTCAATTGGATTCTCTCGTGACCAATTGTCCCGCTCCGCCGCGGTTTTAATTTCATTTGAATCATTGCGGATCGTACCGCCGCGGACTGCGGTCTCCGTAAGAGCTGACCAATCCCGATCCGCGCCTATATAAGCAGTTAGTGGGTCGGTCCGCGAATCATCGAGAATACAAACTTTGAGGCTATACACTAATAGAGCTAAAATGAGTTTGTGTTTTATTTTATGTTTTATGATTCGGATTGAGTTTTCAAAAAACAAGAAAACGAAAACTGAATGTTAACAAGTTATTAAAAACTCATTCGGATTGACCATATATACACACATATATATATAAATGATAATTGAGTAATAGTTGAAACTAAATCAACATGGTTTTTCTCTGCTAACATACGATCGTCGTTAATATAGTCACATTTTTTTAATCACTTGATCAATCCATTAAGATGATTTACAGATTTACAAAAAATTAGTTATCTTTTAATCTATTCGATGCGAAAGCTATTAATGACGTACATAAATATATATCTATATATAAAACAAGATCTCATTTCATGAACCATCATAATTTTTGTTGGGAAGGTTAACCGAAAATATTGTCTTAGTTCGAAGTGGATTCTTTTAGAAAATGCGATATGGTTAATTTCTTTTAAAACCAAAGATACGTTTAAATTTGACATTTTCATCACCAAATTTCATTAGAAATTTTTTTTAACTTATCAAAGTGTCAAAAAGAATAGATAACTAGAGTTTAAAACATATGTAATATAACTAGAAATCCACAAGAACACTAGTACAATCAACTCGCGGACAACCTGCAGAAACCCGCGGTCTAGCTCGCCAAAAGCCGCGGATCATACGGGCCGGGCCCGAGTGACCCGCATTTTTATGGACAATTTTTACCCGTGTCCAAATCCGCCCTACAACGGTCTTACTTGGGTCTAACCCGCGGGTTGCGGTCCACATTGACATCTCTATCTATGCATTTGCATCTGAGGGGCCTCAAGTGTTAAATCATAAAGTTTGGTATGTTGGACGAACCCTTATGATTTCAACAGAGATTTGACTGTTGAAATTGAAGCTTTGTATATTCTTTCACGGATCTTCAGAGTTTGAAGACATTTGGTTTTCATCGAACCGAAAAAATTGATGGGGAAGTTGTAAGAAGAGCAAACCCTAAAGAACAATAAGAGCGTTTTCATCGTGTGTACAAAGGTAACTATCTTGTGAAATAGTATGATTTTCTCTGCTGTTTGATTCATGTTTCAATTGTAATTTTGTGGAATCTCTTTTTCCAATTAAAGTTTCGATTTTTTGTTTTTGTTGGTTCTGGAATTAGGAATTGAAATGGGTAGAAGCAAGAAATTTAATTGGTCGGAGCTTTATGATGAGTTGCTGCAATGTGTTTTCGAACGGCTGAGTTTCACAGATCTAAATCGAGCTAAATCAGTTTGTTCATCATGGCACACTGCATTAAGAGGTTGTCTCCCTCACAAGAATCAGATTCCATGGCTGATTCTTTTCCCTCGAAGTAACAAACACAAGAACAAGAGTAGTTGTGTGTTGTTTATTCCTGACGACATAGACACTGTCTACAAAACCAGAGATCTGGGTGATGACTTTATGCGGAGTCGTTGTCTGGCTATCTATGGCACATGGCTCCTAATGGGAATCTTAACAGGCGAGAGAATTGATTTACCAATTACTACTGAGCCTGTCTCACCTGAGGATCACAACAATTTCCTAGCTTGTCTTTGGATAGACGAGAGAAGCAGAGATTACATGGTAGTGCTGAGGATCACGGAGTATCTAGTCTTTATCAAGAAAGGGAATAGCATGTGGCAACCTGTTTCCGATGTCCCGGAACACAAATGGTTTACGATCACAAGTCTCAAAAGCTCTACCTCCATCATACCGGTGATTTTGTCAAGATATGGTGTTCCGCTGCAGATAAACCACAACCAGTTTTTGAACATTACGCTCCAATTGGTTTTACCTTTTGGGACTTCCTCCCCGATAGAAGCAAAGACGAAGAGTTGTATCTTAAAGAAGAAGAGTTATATGTGAAAGAGTATGTTGACAGCAGGCTAAACATTGTTGTCAGTATCTGGTGATGTTTATAAGTTGGCTAGTGCGGGCAAAAGTCTAAAAGATGGCTCTTTTGCGTCTCCAAGATGAACCCTATTAAACTTACTTGGGAAATAATGGATTCTTTGGGAGATGAGCTATTAGACATTTGTTACTGCTTCTAGTCATATGACTGAACTTAGTTGCACTTGGTTCATTAAGATTTGACGTAGTGCGGCTGCTTTGATTGTACTTTTTTGTTTGTATCAAATGTCTTGTAGCTCTCCCTTAATGTGTAGAACATATAGTTTGCGGTATAGCAAGAGAAATGGTTGAAGAAAATCAACTATCCACTTGGTTTTCTTCGGGATATTATTCATGCTCAAGTGATAGGAAGAAGAGATGTTTTACTTCTTATCTCTGTCTATGGTACTATTCAAGATACTGATATCTTTATCATATCTGCAGGTCATCTGATGGAAAATATTGAAGCTAAGAATTTGCTTCACAGGGCTTTTAGTGTATTTTTATTCAACTCAAAGTATGAGTTGCTTCTCCAGGTATTTACTTATGACTTCTTTAAATCAAGATATGTCAGTTGTTGTATGCAAATGAATCTCAGGCTTGTGACAAGGCAATATGGTGATGTAATATATATAACCACCTTTTTGTACAGAAAATAAGCTTGATTTTAGATAGTTGGCGTGTTTTAATAAGCAAGTTGGCTCATATCATATCTTACTGAAAATTCCCTTGTCTCTTTTGAACAGCAAAGTTCGAAAACAAAGGTTACCTTCCCTCTAGTGTGGACAAACAGTTGTTGCAGCCATCCACTTTACCGTGAATCAGAGCTTATCGAGGGAAATTCACTCGGTTTGTATCTACCGAGCAAACACTTCACTACTTCTTACTATCTATTTTAGCAAATTGTAGCTTCGCCTTTACTATTGATCTCACTGTTTGTATCGTACTCATCAGGGGTGAGGAACGCTGCACAAAGAAAGCTTCTCGATGAGCCTGGTATCGTTGTTGAAGATCGACGAGTTCACTGCATTGGGACGTATGCTTTACAAGGCTCCTTCTGATGGCAAATGGGGAGAGCACGAACGTAATAATACCCCATTCCCCCCTAGACTTCTGCTTCCCATTTTCTTGAATACAATCGCAAAAACATTAAGTTTCTTCTGTGTTGCAGTGGACTACTTACTCTTCATCGTGCGGGATGTGAAGGTTGAACCAAACCCAAATGAAGTAGCTGATATAAAGTATGTGAGCCGAGACGAGCTAAAGGAGCTGGTGAAGAAAGCAGATGCATATGAAGAAGGTTTGAAACTATCTCCATGGTTCAGATTGGTGGTTGATAACTTCTTGATGAAATGGTGGGATCATGTTGAGAAAGGAACTTTAGCTGAAGCTATTGACGTGAAGACCATCCACAAACTCTAAAGTGTTTCTTGAGAACCATATCTTTCTCTTTCTGATAATTTGTTTCCTACAATAATTTGGAAGACTAAAGTTTTTAGTTTTCCTTCTTGAATTCATGAATGATCTTAAGAGGTGTGAGCATTTGGTTTATTTGGTTATTGTAGGCGAAAGAGAACTCGCTGAAGGTGTTGTGACATTGAAGAAGATTGTTAAAGGAAGTGAAGAAGAAGTTCAAGGAGTTGGTAGAGATAGTTTTGTTGCAGAGTTGTTGAAACGTCTCTCTTGAGTTTCTGAACAGAGAGAGAGAGATCGAAGACTCTGTCTCACATGGAGGTTTTGAATTCTCGGTAGACATAATTAAACCACCGGTTTAACATTTAACCGGGTTGTTATACGTGTTAGTTAACTGCCTAGTTGGCGACATGTGGCACTTAAGTATTGTCTCAATTTTAGTTTTTGTAATTTGACTATTTGATTTCTTTTCACAATTGAAGAACTCAAAATTTTTTCTTTTAAAAAACTTATTAGTATCGCATCAATTTAATATTATTTTTTTAATAAAATAACAATGATTCAACCAGTTTGATTCCGGCAAAGACAGACGACCAATTTTCCATATAAAGTTTTTAAGAAATCAGAGTCACAAAGTTGTAACATTCATATCCAACAAAGCCAGCTCATTGAAAGCGACCAAAAATGAAAGAAAGCGATGCCCCAAAAAAAATGGATCCCACAAAACATTATAAACTCTCCAACCACTCTCTCATTAGACACGTCTCAACCAATCCATTTCTTTTCACAGTTTACTGCCTACAATTATTCCCGAGGAGAAAAAATTTAAAACAAGTCTTTTAGAAACACAACTTTTAATATTTATTTTGGGGTTCTTAAGATTATTTAACTAATAAAATTAAAGAAAGGGAGAGAGAGATGAAGAGAGAGATAGAGAGAGAGCTAAGAGTTGACTCTTAAATAAGAGATTTTAGAATAACTCTTAGCTTTTTTTTTTCTTTTTGATTTAATTTTTGAGTTAAAAAACTCATAAGAGACACCAATGGATATGGTCTAAAGTAGCCTACGAAAAAATAAACGAATATTTTCCAATAAACCAATTATAACAGCTTATCAATTTTGTTTATTTATACTTTATCTACAAACAATAAAGGCATCGAACGTTTTCACATTTTTTAAAAAAAGAAAAAAGTAACCACTCAAGGGAAGAGAAGAGAGCAATCAAGAATATCAAATGGGATCTCACCTCTCGAAACAGCTCGAGCGCCGTAAAGCCATCTCCGCCGAGAAGAAACTCCTCCTCGACCTCCAGACCTCTTGCGGCTGCGACTTCCCCGGCAGCGATTACATCCCCTCCGACCGTAAAAACTGGATGGCCGGCGTCGGACCCGACAAGCTTCACATCAACAAGATCGTGTGGCCTGGCACTCACGACTCCGCCACCAACAAAATCGGGATCCGGTTCGTCTCCCGTCCCTTCGCACAGTGCCAGTCACTCTCCATCTACAATCAGCTCGTGGCCGGTACTCGCGTCCTCGACATTCGAGTCCAAGAGGACCGACGTGTCTGCCACGGCATCCTCAAGACTTATAGCGTCGACGTCGTCTTGTCCGACCTCAAACGGTTTCTCTCTGAAACAGAGTCAGAGATTGTCATCCTCGAGATCAGAACAGAGTTTGGGCACGAGGATCCACCCGAGTTCGACAAGTACCTCGTACAACAGCTTGGTGATCTTCTGATTCACCAGGACGATCACGTGTTCACCAAGACAGTCGCTGACTTGCTTCCCAAGAGAGTGATCTGCGTTTGGAAGCCACGGAAATCCCCTCAGCCAAAGCACGGTGATCCCCTGTGGAGCTCCGGTTACCTGAAAGACAATTGGATCGATACGGATCTTCCTTCGACCAAATTTGAGAGCAACCTGAAGCATCTGAGCCAGCAGCAACCGGCTTCTTCCAGGAAATACTTCTACAGGGTGGAGAACACGGTCACACCGCAGGCTGATAACCCGATATTGTGTGTGAAACCAGTGACTAAACGGATTCATTGCTACGCCAAGCTTTTCATTAAGGAATGCGTAAAGAGAGGATGTGCAGACAAACTGCAGATCTTCTCAACGGACTTTATTGATAAAGATTTCGTGGATGCTTGCGTTGGACTTACTTTTGCGAGATCTCAAGGTAAGGCTTGAAGATATGAACCTACGACATACTTTTACTTGTATAAGTAGAGCTCAGGTGTGTTTGCTTGTGGATTATTATTGTTATTAAGTTGTTTGTGTTTTATTCTTGCAAGAAAACATGTCGTGTGAGAGAGAAGAAGATTTGGTATATTCATTCGTTACTAGATTATTATAGTATGTATATTCAAAATCAAGGAAAATAGGCCAAATTCTTTGAGCCAACAAAACTTTGATATTATGTAGCGGTCAGTGGAAGAAACAAAACGATACAACTCTTGAAGGATCAGTGAAAGTATGTTGGCAATGTTCTCAATAGTATGCCTTAGATTTGGAGCCTGACATGTTTGGTCTCTAGGCCTCGAGATAGTGAGAAAGTCGAAATAACAGTTTTACCTTGGTATGTGATGCTGACTCTATGGTCTCCCAAAAAGCCCAAGAAACTGAAGGAGCCATGGTCGTCGGTGGTCGCTCTAACCTCGCCGGTCTGCCATTGTATGAGCTTCTGATCCACAACGTCTCCAGCAGGAAGGTTCCGGAAATGATCGTCGGTGAGGCACATTTGGTAACAGCCAGAGGGGTGAAGTGCGGTCCATAGCATTAACCCGTTCACCGATGGGTGCGAGAATCCTTCCCGTAACACTTGCTCCAAATAAATCGCCTGTTTAACCAAACCGAATCAAACTGTAAAACGTATCATATTGAACCGAGAATTGCCGAGAAAGGGCAATATGGGAAACCTGAGTAGGGTGGTCGAGGGTGGCGCTGATATCAATCTCGGTAAGCCAGATCGGGAGCTCGAGCGTCGCAAGTTTATCGAGGTTGGCTCTCATCAGCGCCACGTTGGGCACCGTGAAATGGCCCTCGAGTCCGACTCCGTCCATCCGTGAACTGCCGCCTTCGTACTGCTCCAGCTCTCTCACTCTAGCGATATACTCGTCCACCGTCGACTTATCGTCGCTGCAAGTCTCAACCACGTTGAAATCGTTCAAAAACAGAGTCGCCAGGGCGTCAAGCTCACGCGCCGCCGCAAAGAATCCATATGACGCGTTTTTTCCCAAACGGCTCTCGTAGAAGTCGAAGTGAAGCATCTCGTTGCTCACGTCCCAGTGCACGAACTCTCCCCTGTAGCGGGTCATAAGGCTCCTAATACGGCTGTTGACCGCTGAGCGGAGATCTTCTCCGGTGAGATTGCGAACCCAGTCGGGAGTGTATTTGGGATCTTCCCAGAAGATGTTGTGGCCGCGAGCGATGATTCTGTTTGCCCTCACGAAACCCATCATCTCATCAGCTAGAGTGTAGTTGAGTTTGCCTTGATGGGGCTCCGTCGCATACCATTTGAGCTCGTTCTCAAATACCGTGGCGTCGAATCTCTTGACGAACCACTCCTATGCAAAAAAAGAGAAAGACCAGATTCATATAGAACAATGCTGAAATACAGAACAACATTGTCCGGGAAGTAGATTACTTGGTAAGGAATGTTTCCGAGAATGGTTTTGGAGATGGCGGAACCAAAGGGGAAGTCTTTAGAGATCTGCTCTACAGTGATCATTGCTCCTTCAACCTCCTCTCCGTTTTCTCCGGACACGTGAATGGTCACTGCTCGTTTCCTCACCTGATAAACAAGATATCATAACACCATTTGCATATTTACTTGTGTAGTGGATGATGCGACAGAGTTCTTTGTGTGTAAATTACGGTATTAATGAAGTAATCTTGGTTGCTCCTCCATTGCTCCTGCGTGAAGGGCTGTAGAGAAGCACTCCCCACTTGTAATTGGATCTCACCATCTTCATCCGATGTCTGCATTATCAGAAAATTCTCCAATCTTTTGATCCTCTCACTAATTATCTTCTATGGAATTTAATTACCTCAAAATAGAGGATGGATAGTTTAGAAGGAGAATCAACAAAGAATCCGCCTTTGAGGAAAGACCAGCAACCGTGCTTGGCAGTTACAGAACCAACGCAGTTTAAAGTGGTGTTATCTGCTCTCAGCTTTGCTCTCACACGTCCTGATGCAGCACCTCTCTCTATCTTCACCCAACCTTTTTAAACAAAAAAAATCTCCAAATGTATATGGTCACATTCTTTCATCTATTAACGCGCACGGGTCTATATGCATATGGATGCTTAACTGGAGAAGCAATAGATGGTGTTTTGTGTGAGATTGTGCAATATGTAAGCTTGCGTGTAACGTTCACCAATGTTTGTGCCTGTGACAAAAGCTTCTTTGTCTTTCAACATTCCTCCATCGTAGAGTGGTTTCTCAGGTTCTTCTTTACACTGCCCACCATATCCATCCATTGTGTATCGTACAAATATAAAATGAGTGTTCAAGAGAGTACAATCATATTCATAAAAAACATAAGTGTCATGAAATAGAAGTAGTCAAAATAAAAACCTGTGTGTAGGCAGTAGAATCATAGAAAGGTCCACCTATAGATGAAATAGTAAACCTTGTAAAGCCAAAAATCAAGTGTATATATATAATAGGTGCATATTAGCATCTATCTACAAGTATGGTATAATACCATTTGAGGAAGAAGGCAGAGGGGAGGCAGAGAGGAGAGGAATGTAGCAGAAAATCAAACAAGACAACCAAGAAAGTGTCATGACTCAAAAAACAACCAAGGGCTACTATTTGGGGGAGTTTCAATCCAATAACAGAGGGAACAATGTGTGAGAAATGGAGAAGAGAGAAACTGAGTAAGTGAGTGAGTTCACGTGATGATCTAGTAATAAGGCAAGTTTTCATGTGAAGTCGTGCTTTCCTAGAGAGAGAGAGCTTCTTTTAGTAGTGTCTTTTGGCACGGGAGGATGCTTTGGTTGCAAGTCTTAACCCCAAACAACAATCTTTTCTTTGAAAGCGCGTGAAAGAAAACGGCTCGAGCCTCCAAAAAGAAAATGAAAGTGAAATTGCACGCTCCGTTTCTTGTCTCGCGTGCTCGGTTGAAGCCCATTGGTCTCTGAGGAGTCTTTTATTAGGCTTTCTTTGAAGCCCGTTTTGATCACTTGTGGACTCTGGTAACATATATCTCTTGTTATACATTTATATGCTACTAGCTAAGCTATGAGAAACTAGCAATAATACTTTTGTAATGCGCATGAAGATAACATTAAATAACGACTAAAATATAAATATATAACACTGCTTGTCATCTTCGTTTCGCCGCTTGGGCGGTGGTCGTCGTCCACGGCTTCCTCTAATTACTGTGCTAAATCGAGTCTCGTCGTCTTCTGCTTCACTTTTTACCCAACTCCAGAGGCGGAGCTTTTCTTCTTCTTTTTGTTTTTTTGGTCTCTCTATCTCTTTCAAGGGCGACCATGGCGGCGGACAGCGGCGACCCCTCCAAATTCGCTGCAATCTACGATTCATCATCTCCGTCGCATCCTCTTCTCTCAAAACCCTCCACGTCCGCTCTCGATTCTCCGCGTCGAAGTGATCCCGAATCTGACCCAACCCACTTTCTGCAGATCTCGTACAACTTTGGTCCCAGGCTTTTCAGGGACATCCCTTTCCTTCTTCTCTTCGATCTCCTCGTCTTCTCCACATTTGCTTTCGGACTCTTCTCAGTTTTCCATAGAAATACCGATTACGGGAGCTCCTCTTCCTACACTTACGATTACAGCTCTAGTTCCTGCCTCAAAAATTCCACCTTTACTAACAACAACACTTGGGAATGGGAATGGTACTGGGCTTCTTCGTCTGATTCAGTCTTTGCCAAGGATTTGATCTGGACTCTTGTTGTTACACTCATTTTAAGCGTCCCCTTATGTTATAGCCTCCTGCTTTTGCTCAAGCACTACACTAAGCACATAGTTTATTCTTGTTTACCTCTCTTTTTCATTTTCCCCATCTTCTTCAATCTATATTGGTTCCTCGCTTGTACTCTTAGCTCTTCTTGTAGTCACGCCCTCCCTCTAGCTTACAGAATCCTTGTCCTAGCCTTCGTTTTCTTGATCATCGGGATCATTGTCTGGATCTTGATACGTAATTGGCACAAGATTGAGCTCACCATCCAAATCATCGCTGTTGCTTCCGATGCTTTGTCTAAAAACCTGAAGCTTTTTCTTGTGTTGCCGCTGCTGACACTCGGGTTAGTGGTGTACTATGCGCCAATTGTGGTGTTCTTGGTGTTTGCCAGGTTTAATGGGAAGTTTATGCCGCGAGAGTCTGATGGTCAATACTTTTGTGAGTGGAAGGAAGATTCTTGGGTTCCTGCCTATTACGCTCTTGCCATTTTGACTATGATCTGGTCTCTTGCTGTTATGGTGGAAATGCAAGTTTATGTCATAAGTGGAGCTATTTCTCAGTGGTATTTCTCCAAGGAAGACTCAATGCCTCAAAAATGCATCCGGACCTCTTTGAGGTGATTCCTCGCTGTCTCTTTTTTCGCCCTTGATTTTGCTATGCAGTGTTTTCTCACAATCAGTGGTGCTCTTAGTTTTTCTTGTGTGTGATATCAATCTCGTATTGCTTCGTCCACTCTAGGACTATTTCTTACCTTTTTATCTCTTTGTTTTGTTTCCTTATAAAGTGTACTTGGTATTTCGTATCCTGAGTATCTCTTGCTTAGGCTTGTTCTTGAACTTTCTGTGATACTACTCATCTTGTTTGCTACTTTGAATGTGAAATGAATTAGAAGATATTTTAAGGTTAGTCTTGAGGATAAAAAATCTGTTAACACGTGTGGCTTTTCATATCTCTTATCAATTCAGGAACGCATTTGGTCAATCCTTTGGTACAATATGCGTATCAGGACTACTGATCTGCGTTGTTCGTTTGGTCCGGGCAATCGTGGACAATGCAAGAGAAGAGAACCCACAAGGCATAGTGAACTTGGTTTTGCGTTGCTGTGCCAACGCCATACTTGGAGCCGTTGACTATCTCAACAAGTTCACCATCAACTTTGCAGCAATAACAGGGGAAGCATATTGCACATCTGCGAGAATGACATACGAGCTCTTAAGACGCAACCTACTGTCAGCTGTTTTTGTGGAAACAGTTTCCACGAGAATCCTAACGGGAATTATCTTTGTGCTCTCAGCTGCATATGCAGTTGCGGTAAGTGGCTGGATTCTCTCAATCTGACCAACCAAACATATCAAAAGTGTTAGTTAGTTTTTACTTGGTTTTGCGTTGCAGGCATGGGGGGTGCTGAAAGGAGTGAGCAACCTGGGTGTAGATTCGTACATGGTGGCTATGGTGGCATGGGTAATGGTGATAGTGATATTGGGGTTCTTGGTACATGTCCTAGACAATGTGATAGACACAATCTATGTATGTTACGCAATGGATCGAGACAAAGGGGATGTTTGTAAGCAGGAAGTTCATGAGGTGTATGTTCACTTGCCGATCAGCAGAAGCACAAGATAGTATCATCCCCTCAATGTCTCTCTGCTTGCTTGTTGTATTTGTACCATCATTGTAAATTCCTGAGTAGAGTGAGTGGGTTTTCTTGAATAAATAATTAAGACTTTTGTTTTGTTACATTACACGTTCTTCTTTTTAATCATGGGTAAGTTGTATTGTGGAAACAATGCGGGAAAAGGGGAAAGAGACGTACAAATACGAGGGCCTCCTTCACATCTTCCATTTTTTGGTCCATCTCCATATGAATATTACTAAACTAGGTGTCCGTCCGTGCCGTAAAAATTTAATATTTTATTAACCGTTTTTATCATAGTTTTTAGTTTTTAGGTACTTTGTATAAAGTTTTACAAAAATATACCTAAAAACTATGAATGTTTAACTCGTCAATTTTCACAATCTATCAATCCCCACTATATTCTTTGAAGGGCATTGTCTGGATTGCCTAGAGATTGGGGAACCTATGCTAACCAGTAAACCATGGCTAGATTCAACTTCAATAGGAGAGACGAAAATTCTTGTTGAAGTGAAGCTTGAGAGACCATTTCCTTAAAAGGGCATATTTAGAGGATCAAGAGAGAAACATCGTCACGGTGGATGTTATGTACTCTTGGCTCCCTCCTAAATGTACTACATATGGGCACTGCCCGTAAAGCTACTTATTTTCCAGAAGTGAAATATAGGGATGATTCGGCAGAATTCTAATAATTGATGGGCCACATTCTTTTAGCTGTTGAATGGGCCGGACCAAATATCGATGGACCGGGCAAAGGAAGTGAAAAACGGTGTCGTATCATATTCTCGCTCGCTTTCTTCTATATAATATAAGATTTTCTCCGAAAAGCCCTTTTCTTCCCCTTCCCACTCGGATTAGGGTTTTCTTGTAATCAAGATCCTCTCTGGATTCCCTTTCGAATTTAGCTGATTAGCTTGCTGGGTTTTCTAAAAAGGCTTTCCGATTTGTGTTGTTGCCGGTGAATTTGGGGTTCCTGCGATCGTTTTGGGGGAATTTCTGAATCGGACGGAAAGACTTGAGATGCGATCAGAATCAATCTGATCGACCAAATCCCTCACTCGGGGTTTCTTCCTTTGTATGGAAACTCGGAGCCGCAAGCGTGCGGAGGCGACCTCAACTGCCCCATCTTCTTCTTCCTCCTCCTCAGGTCCCACCACCCGCAGCAAACGCGCTCGTCTCTCCTCTTCCTCTCTCGCTCCTTCCCCCACCCCTCCTCCCCGCTCTCGTTCTTCTCGCGCTGCCATGGACGCCCCCACCGACTCCTCTGGACTTCGCCGTGGCGGTCGAGGTAACAGGGCTAACGATAACAGTAATTCTGACAAGGGAAAGGAAAAGGAGCACGATGTTAGTGCCAGGGATAGAGAACGAGAAAGAGAACAGCTCAACATGGATGCTGCCGCCGCCGCTGCCGAGGACGACGACAATGACAGCGAGGATGGCAACGCCGGCTTCATGCATCCTAACATGAGCTCCGCGAGCAGTGCTCTACAAGGTTTGTTGAGGAAGCTTGGAGCTGGATTGGATGACCTACTTCCTTCTTCCGGTATCGGGTCAGCTTCTTCCTCCCACTTGAACGGCAGGATGAAGAAGATACTCTCTGGCTTGCGCTCTGAAGGAGAAGATGGAAAGCAGGTCGAGGCTTTAACTCAGCTCTGCGAGATGCTATCCATTGGGACCGAAGACTCGTTGAGCACCTTCTCCGTTGATTCCTTCGTGCCTGTTCTTGTGGGTCTGCTAAACCATGAAAGCAACCCCGACATAATGCTTCTTGCAGCCAGGGCTCTTACTCATCTGTGTGATGTCTTACCCTCTTCTTGTGCTGCCGTTGTACACTATGGTGCTGTTTCATGCTTGGTGGCCAGATTGCTTACCATAGAATACATGGACTTGGCCGAGCAGGTTGGTGTCTATCCTGGTTTTAATTTGCTCAAGGATCAAACTTGAAATTTGATTCGTATTCTAAATATGTCTTTTTTCTCTACAACAGTCCCTCCAAGCTCTCAAAAAGATATCTCAGGAGCACCCAACTGCCTGTTTGCGAGCTGGTGCTCTCATGGCTGTGCTCTCATATCTGGATTTCTTTTCCACTGGAGTTCAGGTGGGTAAATTTGTAACTTCTCTTTTATTCTTTATATACAAATTTATCTAACTCACATATTGCTTGACTTCTTCCAGCGTGTAGCACTATCTACTGCTGCAAATATATGCAAGAAACTACCTTCTGATGCATCTGATTATGTGATGGAAGCTGTGCCATTACTGACAAACTTACTTCAGTATCATGATTCAAAGGTAATTAACCGGATGCTATGGGAAACACTGAAACTATCTAGTTCTGTTCTTGCTCTCAGTTTTCTTCATAATTTGTTCGCAAAATGGCAGGTTTTGGAGTATGCTTCTATATGCCTGACTCGGATTGCTGAAGCATTTGCATCATATCCTGAAAAATTAGATGAATTATGCAACCATGGTCTGGTGACTCAAGCTGCGTCTCTTATCTCAACGAGCAATTCGGGAGGGGGGCAAGCATCTCTCAGTGCTTCAACATACACGGTACGAGTAATTATTATCTGTACTATTTATCTGTATTCACAAGGTGACATTTTTCCCATATTACGCACAGGGCTTAATCCGTTTACTTTCCACCTGTGCGAGCGGGTCACCTCTTGGATCCAGGACACTACTTCTTCTTGGTATTAGTAGCATTCTTAAGGATATTCTGTCGGGTTCTGGTGTGTCTGCGAATGCATCTGTATCCCCAGCACTGAGCAGGCCTGCAGATCAGGTCCTTATGTACTTGTTGATTCGACGATTAATCGATTGATTTTTTCTGTTGAATGCCGGATCGAAGTAGTACTAGCTTTCGTATGAGTAGTGTACATTATACAATCAGATAGGTGTGGGAAACACCTTCATATCAACTTAGGATAAATTCCCAGCTTCGGGTTTAGTATCTTCGTTTTTCTTTGTATCACCCTATTTCGCTTAGGTGTTTGTATAGTGGATAGATAATAACCCTTATACAGGTCTTTCGAGCTTTATTTATGTTGAAACTGATAGCTAAATGATCTTATGCTTGTTTTCTGCTCTTATGTTAGATGTGGTATATCCAGAAGCGCTTTGTCAATTATGTTTGCTTCGCTTGTTTTTTAGCTCATGGTTTTCTTATTATATTATTGAATTTATTATTGAGCATGATCTTATGTGGTCGTTTCTTTTTCTTTTTTTCTTCCCGACGATATGTGGTCGTTTCTTTTCAGAAATATTAATTATAAATTTTGCTTTATATCTTAGATTTTCGAGATAGTCAACCTAGCAAATGAGCTCCTCCCTCCATTGCCAGAAGGTGTTATCTCTCTTCCCACAAGCACAAACACTTTTGTTAAAGGTTCATCCCAAAAGAAATCTTCTCCAAGTACTCCAGGAAAACAAGAAGATGTATTAAAAACTTCACCGAGAGAAAAATTACTTAGTGATCAACCTGAACTTCTGCAGCAATTTGGATCTGATCTTCTTCCAGTACTGGTGCAGGTAATTTTTCGCTCTAGTTATTACAAAACAATGTTCATACTATCTGCTGCATTGTTTAACTATTTTTGCTTTCCTTTCCAACAGATTTATGGTTCTAGTGTCAACGGCACTATTCGCCATAAATGTCTCTCAGTTATTGGAAAGTTGATGTATTTCAGCACTTCTGAAATGATTCAATCTCTAATTGGCGATACAAATATTTCGAGGTATGCTGTAAATGATACGATTTATGCTTGGCATGGCTGTGTGTTGAACTTATTACATTGTTTCCTCTGTAGCTTCTTGGCTGGTGTCTTAGCATGGAAAGATCCACAGGTCTTGGTTCCCGCTTTACAAGTTGCAGAAATTTTGATGGAAAAGCTTCCTGAAATATTCTCAAAAGTGTTTGTGAGGGAAGGAGTGGTTCACGCTGTAGATCAGCTTGTCTTGGTTGGTAAACCTTCTCTTGTATCACCTACTGATAGGGAAAATGATTGTGTGCCTGGATCTGCAAGATCTAGGCGTTATAGGCGGCGGAGTAGTAATGCCAACTCTGATGGAAACCAGTTGGAAGAGCCCAAGAATTCTGCGTCTGTTAACATGGGTGGAAACCTTAATTCCCTGGATACTCCTACAGCTAGTATCATGCTAAAGGAAACAGTTAGCTCCAGTGCCAAAGCATTTAAAGAAAAGTACTTCACGTCTGATGGTGGGGATCTTGATGTTGGAGTTACCGATGATCTCTTGCATCTAAAGAATCTTTGCATGAAGCTATCTGGTGGTATAGATGATCATAAAATGAAAGGCAAGGGAAAATCTAAAGCCTCTGGGCCATGGCTTGGCGAATTTTCTGCTAGCAAGGAAGAATATTTGATTGGCGTCATTTCTGAGTTACTTGGCGAGTTAAGCAAGGGAGATGGTGTCTCAACTTTTGAGTTTATTGGCAGTGGTGTAGTTTCAGCATTGCTTAACTATTTCTCCTGTGGATACTTTTCCAAAGAGAAGATCTCTGAACAAAATTTGCCCAAACTTCGCCAGGAGGGGCTCAGAAGGTTCAAAGCTTTTTTAGAAGTTGCACTTCCTTTTGACGGTAATGAGGGAAAGATCCCTCCTATGACAGTATTGGTTCAGAAACTTCAAGATGCTTTATCGTCTCTGGAACGATTTCCTGTTGTCCTTAGCCATCCCTCTAGGTCACTCAGTGGAAGTGCTCGTCTCTCCTCTGGGTTGAGTGCTTTGACACATCCTTTAAAGTTGCGATTATGTCGTGCTCCTGGAGAGAAGGCACTACGTGATTACTCCTCCAATATTGTACTTATTGATCCATTAGCAAGCATAGCAGCAGTGGAGGAATTTCTTTGGCCCCGAGTTCAACGTGGTGAATCTGGTCTGAAGCCAGCAGTGCCTGCTGAAAATACAGAGCCAGGCACGTTACCCAGTGGTGCTGGTGTTTCATCACCGTCTTCGTCAACTCCAGCTTCCACCACTCGTCGTCATTCTTCTAGATCTAGATCAGCAATTAACATAGGGGATACCTCAAAAAAAGAAGCCGTGCCTGAGAAAGGTACCAGCTCCTCGAAAGGAAAAGGTAAAGGTAAAGGTGTTATGAAGCCGGCTCAGGCAGATAAGGGGCCTCAAACAAGGAGTAGTGCTCATAGGAGAGCTGTTCTTGACAAAAATACACAAACAAAACCAGCTAGCGGAGACACCAGCTCTGAGGTATGTTACAGTACAAAGTCTTTGAATACATGCTTTTTTTAATTGTTGCGTGATCTGCTTATTCAATGCCTTGCAGGATGAAGAACTGGATATATCCCCCGTCGACATTGATGATGACTTGGTGATTGAAGAGGATGACATTTCTGATGATGAAGATGATGATAATGAAGATGTAAGTTTCTTTTTTTCCTTTTCAATGTATATTACATTCCCCGATTGTCCTTTCTGCTACTAACTTGAAAGATGCTACATTTTGCAGCCAGTTTCCCTTACCTTTGATTATTTTACAATGTTTAGTTTTGCACTTTATTCTTGTTAGGCAAAACTCATCTGGAAACTTTTCTGTTAGAATCGAGCAGACAGAATTACTAGCTTTATACCAATATTTCTCATATCTATCTGTCTGCTTTCATTCACTTTTGCTTTGTAGCTTAGACGTGGTCTTGATTTTCTTGTATACCTTCAGTCATTTATACATTCATTTCAGGTTTTGGATGACAATCTTCCCATGTGCACGCCTGATAAAGTGCATGATGTGAAATTGGGGGACTCGGCGGATGATGAAGGTGCTGGTTTGGCAACTAGCCGACAGACAAATCCATCTTCTGGAGGCACTAGTGCAGCGGCAGCAACAAGGGGATCTGATTCTACTGATGCTGGCATTGGGAATTCCTATGGTTCGAGGGGTGCACTATCCTTTGCTGCTGCTGCGATGGCTGGGCTTGGAGCTGCCAGTGGTAGAGGTATCAGGGGAAGTAGGGACCTGCCAGGGCGTACCCTTTGTAGAAGTTCTGAGGAGCCCTCTAAGTTGATATTTACTGCTGGAGGAAAACAGCTTAGTAGGCATTTGACGATTTATCAGGCTGTACAGCGTCAACTTATGCTAGATGAAGATGATGATGACAGGTTTGGTGGCAGTGATTTCATCTCAAGTGATGGAAGCAGATTCAGTGATATTTACACTATCATGTACCAGAGGCCAGACAGCCAAGTGAATAGGTTGTCTGTTGGTGGAGCAAGTTCTACCACACCGTCAAAATCCACTAAATCAGTTACTACCAATTCCAGTGTAGAATCCCAGTCATACAAGGCATCGCTTTTGGATAGTATTTTGCAAGGGGAGCTTCCGTGCGACCTTGAGAAGTCAAATTCTACCTATAATGTTTTAGCGCTGTTGCGTGTTTTAGAGGGTTTAAATCAGCTTGGCCCTCGATTAAGAGCCCAAACCGTTTCTGATCATTTTGCAGAGGGTAAAATTACAAGTCTAGATGATCTTGATATGATTGCTGTTAAGGTTCCTAACGAAGAATTCATCAACAACAAACTTACACCCAAATTAGCTCGACAGATCCAGGACGCGCTTGCCTTGTGTAGTGGAAGTCTTCCCTCTTGGTGCTACCAGCTGACTAGAGCATGCCCCTTTTTGTTTCCATTTCAGACCCGGAGACAGTATTTCTACTCGACTGCGTTTGGGTTGTCTCGTGCATTGAATCGTTTGCAGCAGCAGCAAGGTTCTGATGGCAGTGGGTCTACAAATGAACGTGAGATGAGGATAGGGAGATTGCAGCGCCAGAAAGTCCGTGTATCGCGAAATAGGATATTAGATTCTGCTGCAAAAGTTATGGAGATGTATTCTAGCCAAAAAGCTGTGCTTGAGGTAGAATATTTTGGTGAAGTCGGTACTGGTTTAGGGCCTACGCTTGAGTTTTACACACTCTTAAGCCATGATTTGCAAAAGGCATCCCTTGGGATGTGGAGATCAAATTTTGGTGACAGGGTTGCTATGCAAATCGATGGAAATGAGATGGAAGATGGGAAATTGTCTGCAGCTAGGGATGGAGATATAGTTCAAGCACCACTTGGGTTGTTTCCTCGACCTTGGCCCTCAACAGCTGACGTATCTGAAGGTGGTCAGTTCCATAAAGTCATTGAATATTTCCGCCTTTTAGGGCGTGTGATGGCTAAAGCACTTCAAGATGGACGGTTATTGGACATCCCATTGAGTACAGCGTTTTATAAGCTTATTCTTGGTCAAGTGAGTTTTTTTTTCCTATAAGCATTTTGTTTAGTTAAAAAGTGAAGTAGTGGTCTCCACCTTTTTACTTTTGTTGGCCCTTGCTAATAATTCGTCCTTTTTTCTTTTTTTCACTTAAGCAGGAACTTGATTTGCATGATATAATACTGTTTGATGCTGAACTTGGCAAGACCTTGCTAGAGCTGCATGTTCTTGTTGCCCGGAAACAGTATCTGGAGGCAGTAGGTGGTGACAATAGCAGTGCTATTTCTGATTTATGTTTACGTGGATCCCGTGTGGAAGATCTCTGCCTGGACTTCACTCTACCTGGCTATCCTGAGTACATTCTGAGAGAAGGAGATGAAATTGTACTGTCTTGGCTTACACCGCACGTTTTACTAGTCTTTTAGTCCGTGTATTTGATTGCTGATTAAGTTCTGTTCTGTTATAGGTTGATATTAATAGTCTTGAGGAGTATATATCCCTGGTAGTTGAAGCTACTGTCAAGAGAGGTGTTGCCCGGCAGATCGAAGCCTTCAGATCTGGATTCAACCAGGTTAGCAGTTTTGCAGACTCTATGCTTTGTCTCTTTCTTTCGGTCTTGCCTTTACTAATAAAGATTATATACGTAAAAAGTGATTTCTGTTGATTAGAGACTTCCGTTGTCTTTGTTTTAGTCTGACCTCGAAATTTTACCTGCATTTGTTTTTGAACACATATTGATCAGGTGTTTGACATAACATCACTGCAAATATTCACCCCTTCTGAGCTGGACTACTTGCTCTGTGGTCGTAGAGAGTTGTGGGAGGTGATCTTTTTGTTTTTTCTGTATCCCATAACCAGGAGACTTTTTTTTCATTCTAAAAAATCCTTTTCTTTTTGCAGGCTGAGACTCTTGCTGAACATATCAAATTTGATCACGGTTATACTGCCAAAAGTCCGACGATCATTAATGTATGTTACTTTGTCGGTCAGTTGAGTTGTTAGAAACCATTTATCTTTAGTCTTAGAGGTTGGTTCCTTTCTGTAGTTATTGGAGATCATGGGAGAATTTACAGCAGATCAGCAGAGGGCTTTCTGCCAATTTGTAACTGGAGCTCCTAGACTCCCTCCTGGTGGCTTAGCTGTTCTGAGCCCGAAGCTGACGATTGTGAGAAAGGTAAACAGCTTTTCTTTTCTTTTTTGGTTGATGTGTATTGTTTGTGAAGTTGTAATTGTGCGGGGGTTAAATCTCTAGAATTGATGTGCAGCACTCATCAAGCACAAGTGCGGCAGCAAACGGAACAGGGGCATTGGAGACAGCAGATGATGATTTGCCGAGTGTGATGACTTGTGCCAACTACCTGAAGCTCCCTCCATATTCTACAAAGGTGAGGGAGGCGTGTTTGTTGTCTTTTGTTTGTCTCATGTTTGCGAGCCTGAGGTTGAGTGGCTTGTGAAACAGGAAATCATGTACAAGAAACTGCTCTACGCCATCAACGAAGGGCAAGGATCGTTCGACCTCTCATAAGCAATCTCTCTGTCGAGGCCTGGCTATTATAAAACCCTCTCTCTCTCTCTGTACATTTACATCAGAATTGCTTCCTTTTTTTAAAAAAAAAAAATGATGGTGTGACAAAAGCTGAAGATAAGATGCCCCCGAAAGCCAGGTGAATTTTTTCTTCCTGGGACTTGTAATGAGGAGGATGATGTAGAGAGATAATCTGTGTGTTCTGAAGTGTGTTTTGTGTGTTTTTTGCAGGCTCTTGCAGAAGAAAGCAAATTATTATGTGTGTGTTTGTAGATAAAGAAAGAAAGAAAGAAAGAAAGAAAGAAAGAAAGATGAGATAGGCGGCGGCGACTATGGAAACAAACTAATCTTCCTTCTTTTTTTTCTTTTCTCATTTAGAATATTTTTTTCCCTTTTTCATTTTAGTCTGTCAAAACTCAAAACTAAGAATTATGGACGGCACTTTTTAAATGACGAGTTATTATATAAGTTAGCTTTACGTTGTAAGTCTTTTAAGATGATCCTCAAAATTACAACAATGGAATCACATGAGCACACAAGCCGCAGGGTTCTCGTCGCTAAAAGCAGTGGTGTAGCGGACCTCGGTGGAGCTAGCACGAGCCAGCTGAGAGACTCCAGGATCATCGGCCCTTCTAACGTAGCCGGAGGGGGCCTTCTTGTCGTAGACTCCGGCAGCGTAAGGATGAGCCACCACGTCGTAGGGCACGTAAGGCCAGAGCTCCACCTTCTTGCCGGTCCTGTGAGCCATACGAGAAACCACCTTGTTAGGATCAACGTAGCCGACGACAGTGACTTTGTGGGACTTGGGGTCCAAAGACACCGAGGAGACACCCTTCATGCCTTCCACAGAGCGCCGCACTTTCCGCTCGCAGCCTTCGCAGTCCATCTTCACTTTGATCTCCACCGTCTATCCCAAAACAAATGGAACAAATAATTAATTAATTAGACCTTGCTTTCTTTCTTAATTTATTAAAACTAAAATTCGGACACTCTGTTCAAGTAAGAAGCAGAAACAATTATCTGAAACACAAGTAATTTAATTTGTTCATGTAGATCTATACACTCAAGCTTTGTAAACAAACTAAAATTCAAGGAATATTAGTTTTAAACAGCACAATCAAGATCTAGAATTGTGAGCGAAATCTTGCAGCTCAAAAAGAAAGAAGAAAGGACCTGTAACTGTTTGCGTTTTTTGATCTTGTGACCATGAGAGGAGCAATCGAACATCTCAGAGACATGATCAAGAACACCCATTTTCCCCGCTCCTCGTCTTGTCTCAATTATTGCTGTTATTCCCCAATAAATTTTTATATATATCGAAAGGGTAAAACTAACTTTATTAGGAGGAGAGAGTTGTCATTAAGATGGAAAGAGAGGGGAAATGATGAACTCTTCTTATTAAGACTGAAATGAATGAATGATGGGGTCGCCTCCTTGGCCCCCACCATCGGTTTTATAGTCGCCCTCTCGAAACTTCTCTTGTTTGTTTGTTAACATTGCAACAAAAGACAAAGGAGTGGTGGTGAAAGTAGTAGTAGCTTGTGCGTTAGATTTTTATGTTGCCTTCTCTATTTTTTTTTATTTGAGAGTTACTATTTTTAATAAGGTTATATTACGCGCAGCGCACCACCGAGCAGTCGTTTGTTAATTGGGGTTAGATAAGGCCCATTATTGTATCGTTATTAGGCCCACTTTTGCTTCATCTCATCTCATTCGAATCTCTCACTCTCTGCAAATGTGAGTTTGCATCTCTCTTTTTTCTTTTCTGGCAAATATGTAGCAGAGACCGCATCTTTGCCGTTTTTATTAATACTTTTCCATTTGATGAAACAAAATTAAAAACACAATCACTCTATAGATATAGATAATCTTGAAGCATAATATATCTATTGTTGACCAAGGCTTCCGCAGTCAAAATGAGCCTTTCTGAGCAGCAACCGTGAAAGGAAAGACGACAAGAACCTGTCTCTGACCACCTCCATCCACTTCCCCTTGCTCTGTTGTATCAACCCTACTGTGTATGCCGTTGCTATTAGATCTATGCTTCTCCATTTCCTCTCTCCTGCGTACTTTTTCAGTCCTTCTTCTATCCTTTTATTATAACTCTCTCCTTCTTTCATGATGGCTTCTCCCAGACAACGAGCCAGGATTACACCATCCTCCATGGCTGAGCACCCACCCTGTCCGATATCAGGTGTCATTGGGTGGAGTGCATCCCCTGCAACACATACGTTGTCTTTTGCAATGCTTGTCCATAGGAGTTCCCACGGAGGCCTGTACTTGATCCTAGACATCACCATGCTATCAAGATCGCTCCTCTCCACCACACTCTTTATGTCTTCAGGTAGGCCTTGGATCTTTCTCACCACAAACTCTTTGATTGTTTCCTCATTGGCCTCTTCATCTAACAAGAGCTCAAGCAAGGATACTATAAATAATAACAAGAATAAGTAAGTCTTTTACTGTATATATAAAGGTAAGGATACCTAATTCAGTAGAGGTGTGAGTTAGGAACCAGTAGACAGTGTTGTTGTCGCAGGGGATAAAGCCAGAACGAACACCTTCCCCGTAAAACTGGAAGAACCTCTTCCCAAATCCGTGGCCTACCGGGAAATGTGTGAGCCCTCGGATTGCAAAACGGGCAGTTTTAGCGGGGCTCTTGAAGCCTAGCCACTTACCAACCACTGAGTTCACACCATCGCAGCCTACCAAAACCTGTATGAATATGTGTAATTAGGAAAAGAATTCCATAAGAGGAGGAGCAGCTAGCCTGAGATGGTTAGGTACCTTGGTCTTGAGAATGGTTCCGTCAGAGAGATGAACCATCTTGTAGTGTCCAGAGAGTTGGATATGGACAACCTTAGAAGAAAACCTGATGGTCCCTTGAGGCAACTCACCTGCTAGAGCCTCTAGCAACACTTTCCTCTGCACGCAACGGGACTCATATTCCCTGACAAAATAACCAGATTTCTTAAGAAAAAGTAATCTCCTATAGAGTAGTATGATTGCAAGAAGAAGAAGAGACATACGGAGAGACTGGGAACAGCATCTCTTTAGTGGGGTGTCCTGCAGAAATGGGTCCCACCACCCATCTGCAAGATCAAAAAATGTTTCTATTTGTTCTTGTTACATACTGATATATATGAACAGGCAGTAGTTATGAGTGATGATACCCTTGAAGGCGATCATGTAGGTTGCGCACATGATCCGATACTCCTAGGGCTTCCATGGCCTTCCAGGCATTAAACCACGTGGTCAAGGCAAATCCTGTCACTCTCAGTGTCTCCCAAGATTCCAGAACCGTGCTTCGTATCCCAAGCCTGTGTAGGCCAACCGCTGTGGATAGCCCGGAGATTCCTGCCCCCACGATCACGATGCTTTCTTCTTCTTCTTCTTCCATGGTGCTGCTGCCTTATTTAGAAACCTCTCTGCATCTCTTCAACCTCTTTCTTACTTATATAATGTTGCAAAGTCAAACCCCTATTCTTTCTCTTATTCTACATAGGCGGCTCACATTATTTTATTCAAAAACAGACAGGGAAAGTCTCTAGAGAGAGTTTGAGATCTCAAAAAAGAAAGATATATGGAGGATCAAAGGAGAAGCTAACGAGAAGCCTTGTGTTCTTGTATTCATTCCCTGCTGCATCGTGAAGCCTGATGGCTCTTACTCCTGTCTTCAGTTCCTGCAAGGGAAGGCATGTCTGTCCCGCAAAATCATTGTGAGTGTCACTATCATAATCTTGGACTATGAACCACAAAAGTGCCAGTTCTGGAACAGAAAGCTGAAACAAGAACTCGTCCTTGTTCCATGCAGGAAACCACTTATCAACTGCTGTTTCGGTTCTGTAAGAGACTGTGTCCCTTGGAACTCCTGCTATTCCAACCTTGACGAAGAAATCTGGAGGAGAGTATTGATCAAAGTGTGTTCGAGGGAAATCCAAATCCCATCCTTCCCCTGCATGAATCTTCACCTTGAGAGTGGTCTTGATGGGAAGCCTCTTGCAGGGGTCAAAGAGTGGGCGCTGCTGCTGCTGCTGCTGCTCTACCAAAATGCGAGGCTTTTTCACGTAACCACATCCACCATTCCCTCTAAACATTCCTTGCATTATCCATAGTTCCTTCCCATGTCCCTTCTCAACAAACCCCAAAACTCTATTTCATTTCCAAATCTTACACTGTATGTATGCGTATGTGTATGGTGAGCCACTTACTTGCATGTTAAAAGCAACCATTTGAGCTCCGTGTGTCCATCCAACTAGAGGATTGTAGTTTGACGAGTCCACTCTTGTACCCTTTGGATATATCCTCACCAGATTCCTCTCTGTAAACCTGTTCGTTTTTTCAAAGATAAATACTAGAAAAAATATCCTCAACAATTCTCATCTATAAACTTACCTTACAACATCGGCTCCTCTGGTTCTAACCACAGTTTCTAGCCACTGCTCGTTCATGCTTATCCGTCGAGGCTTCTCCGGATCATCACTCAAGCAATCCCTCAAACCACCCTTGCAGTTCCCAGCGTGAACCGCAATCAAGTCTCTATATCCAACTGCTTCATCCTCGAATTCTTCTTCAGCAATTTTGTTTTCCCCTCTCCAACTACTACCCTGTCACAACAGAGAACCAAAACAATTAATGTTTGCCTATATCATTTGCATTAAAACACTTGTTCTTACACTTGCTGTTCCACCCCACAAGGTCTCCTTAGCCATTGGAGTTCTCGTGGTGTGGTTCTCAAGATTCTCTTCCTTTGGAGGCTTGGTAGAGATCAGAATCTTTTTCCTAAGTTGTTCTGGGGATGGAAAGTACTTGAAACTCTCTGAGCCACATCGAAACAGCATCCCTCCGAAAGTTTTAGTTAACATCTTCAAGACGTAAAATCAAACAAAAATGTATCATCACTTTTTTTTCAGATTAGGAAATCCTCTGTTCTAGAAAAACAATCTCACCTTAGCAACTTGTCCCTGGAGATAGGGTGGCAAATGATCTTCAAGAGTGATCATGACTGGATAATCAGACACATGAAAGGCGTTGTCCTTTATTGCGTTCAGACATTTCTGTAGACTTTCATGAGATGTAAGGGTCCTGAAAACATACATATATTATATATATAATCTGAGAGAAACTGTGTTGAGCCTGCCTGATGTTTAGCCAGTGGGACCAACCTGCCATGGCGAACTTCAGCAGCGTTTCCTGAAGGGCTAGGCCATAAGTCGAGCTCGATCACTTTTACACCTTTCCTGAGAGCATGGACAATCGGCTCTACGCTGCTTCTGCTGTTCACTTGGTTCCCTGTCAAGTAAGAGTTGTGTCCCGTGTACACAAAGTAATGCGAAAAGGGCGCCTTCATGTCCTGCTGCACCTTGCGAGGTAAGGGAAGAGGAGAGTTGGTATCGCTCAGGAGGTAGCGATAGAAGGCGTTGAGATGAACAAGCCCATGCGGATGCAAAACGTTATGGTGTTTAAGGCTGTGGAAGATGTCCTGCACGTAGTCCAACCCTGCGTGCCATTCTCCTTGGACTTCCCTTACAAACCTTAGAAGCTCATCGCAAGACATCTTGCCGTTTCTTGAGTAAGCTTGGAAGAGTCTTTTGATGCTATCTGGTGGCTGCCTCCTTCTCGTTTTCTCCTTGAAGCTTCTGCTACAACAGAAGCAAACTTTGAAAGTCTCCGACGACATTGATTATCTTTACTTGTTAATTCTGACACACAAACGTAGTTACTAGTTAGCATATATGATATGCATTAAAAGTGATGAAGAATATATGCTCGTGTTTTGTCATGTCAAGAAACGTGTCACGCTATTCATATTATATTCTGTTTTCAAAAGTAAACTTTATATATAGCTGTAAAAGCCTTACTAAAGATTGTATACTTGAGCATGCATGGGTCCAATGAATAAACATAAAGGATCATTTAAATAAACATGTTTGATGTTGTCACTCTTTTTTTTATGGGCAGCTGTTATAATATAGTGGCTTTTTTCTGTGATTATTTGGGACTAAATAAACTTATACTAGCTAGTATTATCGAGGTCATAAGATATATATATATATATATGTGTATTTTTGGAGGGACTAAGAGCATCTCCATCCTTCAATCCTTAACCCAAAAATCTTTAACTATTCACGGGTCCCATCCGTGAATAG